>JXPG01014028.1:0-14426 GCA_001015175.1 Megaselia abdita
TAAGAAAAGTATATACAATTTTGTTTAAGTTTTTAAAGTGAGTTTTGTCAAGAAACTCTGGTATTTTTCATATTTCATATATTTTTAATTTTTTACGTTTTTTATTTGATTTTTTGTTAAAAGATAGTTATGTTTTGTATTTTAAATTTGTTTCTTTCAAATTTAGAAGAAAAATGGAAGAAGACTTATAGTTTGGATTAAGTTTTAGTTAATGACAACGGTTTGAGCACCTCTTCAGCAAGATTGCACTTATAACTTTTTCGTATCTGTCTATAATCTGTCTACTATTCTTCTTTTAAAACCTGATAAAAATCAAATTAGAAGAAATACAAAAAAATATAACTCAAAATAACTAATTTCCCAAATTCCAGAATACCCTTGCAAGCTATTTTGTACTGATGTTGAAGATACCGTGATTGCCAACTGGGGTGATGTGGCTGATGACGGAACGCCTTGCGAAATCGGCACTAAAAACATGTGCATAGATGGAGTTTGTAGAGTAAGTTTCAAATAAATATCCCCTTAACCAAAATATTCATTTAATTCCCTCTAGAAAGTGAGCTGCGACTGGGTTTTAGATTCCTCTATAGATGAAGATCGCTGCGGAGTTTGTGGTGGAAATGGTGAAGGATGTGAACCGGTAACAGTAAGTATTTATTAAAGTTCCCATAAAAATCAAAACAAGTAAACCGGATGATGCAAATCAAAAATATAATCAATCGAAAACAATAAAACGTAATTTGTCGTCAAAGTTTTCAAGAGACAAACAATTTTTACGACCAACTAAATAATTAATTTTATTACAACTTAATCTTCCGAATATGATAATTTCATCTGGTGATTATGGGATTTAAATAAAATGGTTTTTGTACCTCCTAAGAATAGGCTTTGATTATTCATGATCACTCAGAAAAAAATTGCAAACAATATCAGTCTTATGATTTTTAAAGATTGAAATAAAAATGCACAAATAATAATCAAAAAAATCCCCACTTTTAGCAAACTTTCACAGACAACTATAACACAACAGACGGATATGTTGAAATAGGAACCATCCCCGCCAAATCACGACACATCGTCATTAAAGAACTGGGAAATTCTCCTCATTATCTTAGCATAGGAAAAGCCAACGACAGTCAATTCTATCTTAATGGTGACAGATTGATCTCTTTACCAGGAGAATTCATAATTGCTGGAGCTGAAAGCATGTACGATAGAGTTGGTGAAATGGAAACCATCAAGATTCCAAGGCAAATCGAGAACTCGATCACCATTTACGTGAGTTGTTTTTAGTTTTTTGTTTTCTGAAAATTTCATCCGACTTTTTTTAGGTAATCCTGAGGAGCACCAAGGTCAATGAAGGCATTTACTACGAGTACACTCCTCCAATTCTGAACTCGTCTTATAACTATGTTGAAAACTACTCGTGGAACTTGAGCGACTGGACGGCATGTTCTGCGACCTGTGGAGGAGGTGTACAACATCGAACTCCACTTTGTTATCAAGGCGGGAAAAGTGAGTTTCTTGTTTACAATAATCCGTTGATTTTTAAATTTAGAATGCTACTTTTCCAAATCTACTTTGGATACTTCCTCCAGGTCATCAAAGAAATAATCTCCTAAAAACTTTTTCCTTTTATGCGACAAACCCGGACATTGACATAGTATATACTTTATATTCTCACTTGCATCAATTCCACAGAAGAAGCGACATTCATCATTATTCCTTAGGCATGCGCTCCAAGTAAGCAGTGTCCGGTCACTCCATCGTGGTTTAGTAAAGCTGAGTAGATAATCGGTTTTTTCTTGTCGATTGCTGTTTGACTGGTGATTGTGTTTCCCCAACGATCTCCAATCTGTTCTTCGGAAATTCCACTTACGGCACCTAAAGGCAACTTAACTTCTGTGATCTTCAATGTATATCATCTTCAGATCCTAACTCATCTGCTTTCTCATTTCCTTCTATATTCATGTGTCCTGGTACCCAGCACAATCAAATACGGGTCTGACTACAAAGTACCTGGAGCACTTCTCGACAGTCCCTTACTAGGCTTGATTTAATCGTTCTATAGGCTTCAGAGATGTTATAGCAGCTTGATTGTCGATATAAAACGTCAGATACTTATTCAATCATAACTATTTCAGCTGCTTTCTGTACTGCTAAAACTTCAGTCTCACGTGTAGCACGTAGTGGAAATTAAGGTTTTTTCGAAGGTGTTTTTTTAGGCTTTCAATGATGAGGTTTTGTTAAGAACATTGTAAAGCATCCAAAACTGCCAAGAAATCATGTTNTATTCAATCATAACTATTTCAGCTGCTTTCTGTACTGCTAAAACTTCAGTCTCACGTGTAGCACGTAGTGGAAATTAAGGTTTTTTCGAAGGTGTTTTTTTAGGCTTTCAATGATGAGGTTTTGTTAAAAACATTGCAAAGCATCCAAAACCCCCAAGAAATCATGTTTATGTTGACTTTCTGATTTTTAATAGACATTTTAAATACAGTATTCCAATATTCCAAAATATTTTATGGAACGATATTTATATTTATATACACTGTTAAAAGGTCATTTTCAAAATTGTGCTATTCGACTTAGGTAACAGATATTTTAATTCTGTAAAAAGTGTTTGGTTCCTAGAAGTGTTGCTAATAAGAAAATGTGAAGTTCTTATAATAAATTTTCAGCACAGCCCTTTTTAGAGTAACATTTTTTTCNATTTTGAGCACAGCCCTTTTTAGAGTAACATTTTTTTCCTCAATATTCAACTTTGACTTGAAATATCTCAAAAGATCCAAGAAGTGTTCTTCCAATCTTACCTAATATTACAAAATTCTATCAAACATTCCATGAACGTTTTCAAACATGTTCTAGAGTGTACAGCTATTTCTCAACTAAACATGCTGGTTGGATGGTGTTAGGATTGAATTTGCTTGTGATTCCATTGTTCCGCCAAACTCTAGAGATACTCACGTTTTACCAAACTCCTCACATAAACGCAAAAGTAAAGAATTCACATCATATTGTAAGAAGATCAAGAACTCAAAAAAGAAGCATTGGAATTATTACTAACCTACAATTATCATTACTATTGTTGCTATTATTATATGTGAGGTATTTATAGATATTATATAGAAAACGCTTGTTTTGTATTCTCATTGTTTAACTTTGACTTAAAATATTTCACGAGATCAACCGAGTTCGAAGAATGTATCTTATATGGTTTATTCTCTGATTAATTATAAATCGACTGAAAAAAACAGATTTTGATAAAGCTTGCTAATCTAGAAGTTATTTTACTGAAAGCCTGACTTGAGCAAGGCCCTTGGAGATCTAAGAATTGCTAGTAATATTATTTAAAAACCGAACCTTCGAAGTCCAGTTTTTTCATGAGATACATCGAGCAATAGTACATTTTTTTTTTATTNAAAAAATAGAACTTGAGAAAACCTGCTAATCTAGAAGTTATTTCGATTTTTTTGAAGGCCTGACTTGAAGGTCTCGTCACAGGCATTTTTAAGATTAAACGCACTATTACAGGTATATTTTCCCTCAAAATTTTACTTGAAATATTTCGCGAGGTTCTTTGAGATCTAAGAATTTATCTTCCACTATTAATATTAGTAATAATTATGAATAGATTAAAAAAATACATATACATGAACATTATCAAGAAGTTTGTTTGAAACAAAAGCTAAGGAAGGTAATTTTTTCTTCTAAACATTTGTGTGGTATGTGCTCCAATTTGTGCTATAGTCTGAAGTTGTCTACAAAAAGTTGTTGTATAAAAAGTAGTTTTGTAGCTTTTGTATACTTCAATAAAAACAAAACAAATTTAGTTGCCAATAAAATATTAGAAATTAGCAATGGAAAACAATTTGTGCCGCTTAATAATCCTTGCATCGACCATCAAGATACATTTAATTCAAAACAGTAAATTTAGTTTATGGTAAAACTCGAAATATACTATCATGCTAGAACTCAACACAGTAAGAGAGGGTAGTTTTTAAAGGGATTTGTTTAATATTATTTGTTTTGTTTTGGAAGAATATAAACAAATTTAAAAACATTCGTCAACTACAAAACAAGTTATTTTGAAATGTAAATTCAATTAAAAAGAAGAAATTACCTTCTCTAACAAAAATTAGACAAAAAAACTAATTTTTAAGACCCGAACGCAAAGCAACACATGTTTCTCGTTCCAGATTTTTAAATATTTAGATATTCGAAATAGTGTTGTAGCTTTATTGGTAACAGATTTTTATTAATGGGTAGATATTCAGGAGCTTAGCATCAAAGTTATCATTACCATTACTGACCATCTCTGGCAGGTGAAATTGAACCGCTCCGTATTGAAAATAGTCCAAAGACCGAACATTTTGTCTTTGCCATTGATTCGGAATTCTTTACTTACTTTACTTTAACAGCTCACAACTCCTTGCGTGTTTTAGCTTGCTGCAAAAGGTCTTTCAATTCATCTCTATCCGTTGCTCGTCTATTTCACTCGCAACTTCGTTAAATCGCCTCCATTGAATCAAACCAGCGCATTCTCGGTCTGCCTTTACCTCTGTTACTAATAGGGTCAGAGAACAAACGTTTCTCCAGAGCAGCCAATGAGGTTTCAACGGCCTCGCCATTAAGTGTGTCTCGAAAATACTCAGGCCAGCGCTTACAAGCTTTAGCAGAAAACTCTTCGTTCATTTCTTTCGTGTCAAGTTAAAACCTCGTTCGGCTGTGACGGCGTAAATTATTGTCATGTTTTCCACTTAAAATTAAGTTAGATTTTAACTTTACCTATCTATTGATTGATTATGGTAAGTAAAAATATAGTGGTTATATCATCACTATGTCATGTCGTGGGGATCAACAGAAAATAATGAAGCTGTAGAACTACATTTAAATAACATTTACCCACTCTCCTCAACATCTTCAGTACACATGTTAGAATTTTTCTTTCGTGTGAGTCGAACATTTACTTAATTTTCCTACCTGCTCGTTAAGATAGCAGCTGATCACTTTCTCTATTCAGAGGTAGAGGGAAAACTAAAAGCACTGATGTAGAAAAGCAGCTAGTAAACACATAGGAAACATAACTGCTTCACCTTGAGACACCTTTAGCTTAGTACCTTAATAACTTTAAAATGATATGTCACAGTCCCTACATGATTCTAGATAAGGATCAGTTGCCAATCTATTAATCCTTAATCAATTCATTTATATATTAATCAGCTCTCAATCAATTTAAATATAAATTAATCAGAACAGTCATTCATCAATCAATATATCTATTTGTCATAAGTCAATCAGTTCATTAACCCTCAATCAATCTGCCCATAAATCCAACCATCTATAGTAATCAATCCTCAATCAGTCTATTGTCAAAAACAGCAAAAACTCACCCGGTTTATCTATTCTTTTGACGACATGGATTTGTTCCAAGTAAAGTTAGCTTGGCCTTATGGTTTTGTCAATTGCCAGCCTTTCTAGAAATATCCAGCGGTTGTTATTTATTTGTGGAATTTCAAATATGCTGTTTCATTTGTATTATTAAATGTTTATTGATATTGATTTTAGATAATGATTGAGAATATTTATTGAAAGCTCTTTTATATTAAAAAATGATTATTCAGTTTGGTCTATTTTTTTTTAATTTTATTAAATTTCAAATATTTTGGTTAGTTATTTGTGATGAAGAACTTTGTTTATGTTGAAATTTTAGTAGATTAATTGTTTTGATAAATGCTTGAGGTTTTAGAGAGGTACTTTAATTTAAAAAATGCAGCGGTGTAGGTTTTAACTCAAAATATATTTTTCTTTTTTATGAATATTCATGAACTTAGCATTAAAGTTATCATAAACATTACTATCTACCTCTGGTGGGTGAGACAGCAAACTATATCAAATAATATCGTAAGTGCTAACTTTTAATTATTTCTTCCCACCACTTTGTTATATGAAATGTTTTATTGTGAATATTGTGTTAGTTTTTTAAGTCTTCATTTCTTACAAAAAAATATCAGAATATTTTTGCTCTGACCATTTTTCTTAGGTTTCTCTAGGAATTTAGTTTATTTGATATATTTTACCTTCTACAAGAATATATGAAGACGGATTTTTTTTGGTTTTTAAGAATAATTTAATTCTGTGAAATCTTAATTTCTTCTCGATGGCTACAAGTAGGTTAGCAAGTAGGATTGTAGAGGTTTAGACTCCGTAGGGATTCTAATGGTATTCTAACAACGATATTTAATATGCTGCTTGGGATATATCTTCGCTTAAAATGTTTCATGGATCCATTGGTTATCAATTCAATCAATGTAGTAGCAAATCTTTCAATCCATCTTTCAATCCATCATTCAATCTATCTGCCTTAAATCAATTAGTCAATCAATAAATCAATTATCATTCATCAATTAGTCAGCTCTCAATCAATAACCATCAATCAACCAATCATAAATTGTCATAAATAAATCAGTCCTCAATCGTCCCATAAATACATATGACGAAACGTCGTCGATCTAGAAATTGATTAGGCATTCTTTGAACGATGATGGTGTCATTCTACAATTGATATAAACAAATCCTGGAATCCATCTCAATCAATCCAACCATAAATAAACCAATAACAACATTCATTCATCAATCAGTCAAATATAAATCAAAAAGTACTCAATCAATGAATTCAGCCGTCAGTCCTCAATTATAGCACATTCATATCCAGAAATCAATGTTTCTGTCCACTAACACAAGAATCGCATTGATCCCAACAATCGAATTCTTGTTTAAAAATATACCTTCCTGAAGAATTTCACCTTTCCATAAGTTATTAAAAGGGTATTACCCTAAATATTAATTCCGTAGTCTACAGAGAGCTGGGCGTAGGCACCATAGATGGTGAATGTCAGTCTCCTCGGCTATGAGTCCAGTTCGAAGCCGGTATGATTCCAATTCTGATCGTGTGTCTTCCTATGTTGGAGGAAAAGACGATTTTTCTTACGGTTTCTCTATCGTAACTCAGTACTTTCATGGTCTCTTTAAGGTTTATCGGACCTCATATATCCTTAGTAGAGTTGGTTCTAGTCTTTGACCATGTCCTCTTCCAAGCTCTCTTCCCTAATGTGATCTGGAACCCATATATGAGTGGTTTCATGATCAATCAAAACAATTTATAAAAATTTAACGAGAATAACGAAAGACCTCTTTCCATGCCTCTTTAATAGTGTATGTGTTAACAGGGCCTATAGACTTCTTTTGTGTTTTGTATGGTTCAAAGTTATACCTCTTGCCCATAACACCCTTTCTTCGTAATTAGGGCTGCAACAAGATAATTTCCTCCAAATGTTGGTAGTAGAGGTTTGAAAGATGTATTGCTTTAATACATTAGTGCTATAAATTTCTCTCTTCATGGGTATAGAGTCATTGCAGATGTGTCTGTTTTAAATAAAATATTTCATATAACATTTGATTTCATGGACGTCGAAATGACAAGGCTCCTAAAAGTATTTCCGACTCACGCAAGAAAAAGAAATACGATAGATTCTGGATTGTGCATTGAGGATCTAACTCAGAATCGTCAGTGTTGAATTCGAGAGGGTTAAACCTAAACCTAACAATTTATCCAGTCAGTTAAAGTCTTAAATACGAGAAGTTCTAGGAATCAGTCCTAAAAAAGAACATATTTAAAAAATTTAACAACAGACCTTATGAATCATTTAATTTTTATGAAAGTGACATTTCACAATATTCTTCTGTGTGTTATCCTCTTCCTCTTTTCTTGAAGTGTCTCCTCCATCAATATTTCATTGGATCATCTGTTCCCGAAGAAACTAGAAAACAGTAACTTAAACCTTAATGTAAACTATAAAGCATTTCTTAATTTCCGATGTCAAAAGAATCATAAGCCCAAAAACTTTGAGTAAACCTTGAAAATCCATAACACATGAAATATTTTTATATTCTCACTATTTTTTGTTCTGATTTCATTGAGATCAGAAAAATTCTAATTCAAAGAAAGTTATAAAACCAATAATCTAAAATCTCTTTCCAGTGATAGTACGAGATTATGAGCACTGCTGGTTGTACGCAAAGAACACGTGCCCCCAAGCTGTGACCCGTAAGTGTAACGAGTTTCCTTGCTGGAATCAAACTCATTGGTGGACGGGGCAATGGCAACCATGCCCTGTGACTTGTAAGCTAGATGGTGACAGTGAACCATATAAATTTCGCTTTGTGAAATGCTTAGATCATAATGATCTTGTTATACCAGATGATATGTGTGATGAATCTACGAAACCACCAGAGATAAAACAATGTGGCCGAGCCATTCCAGAATGTTTTTCAGATATAAAAAATGATATTTTCGATTAAAAAAAACTCTTTATTTTTGTACTTAAAATATACTTTTATTTGAATAAAATTTTAAATTTACATCAAAAAATAAATAAACTGTCTTAATTTTATAATTACATGTGTAAAATATAATGAGGTTCCAAATATGTCTTTTGTTCAACTTTAGAGTTTCATAAAATGAAATTTCTTAGAATCTAGTATTGCTGGGCATCTTCACGAAATACGCTATCTTATCTTTAGGAACTTTATAATGATGGAGCCATCTGCTACCCTTCCGAAGGGATCCATCTACTCCATCCTGCCATACTCCTGATGGTAGGTATACTGGAAGAAAAGACAATTTAAATGGTAAATTTATTGGCTAAAACTAACAATGTTTGAATCTTCAACTCACCTTCTCTCATCTCGCTTCCCTCTTCAAAGATCGGAGCCACAAGTAGTTCACCTCCAACAGTAAACTCATCATCAATATTGATGCAGTTTGAGTCATGAGGATCCAACATCCAAAGAGGTCTGACTAATGGAAGGCCATCACTCAAAGCTTCTTGCAAGAACTTCTTAAACACCGGAATCACAGTTTTTTGTCGGATGCCTATCAGATCCTTCACCGTCTCAGTCACATAATCACTTTTGTAATCGATTGGCAAGTGACTGAAACTTATTGACGGAAGGAATATTTCAATCTGAAGCCATCTGATGTAGAGCTCCTCTGACGGAAGTGGAGGAAAATCCAGTGAATAAAAAGTCATCATTTTCGTGGTGTTTCTAGAGAAGACATAGTCCCCTCCAACCGCCCCAGCCATGATAAACGGGTAACCCACGATACCATAATTCACCGCAGATGTGACCAAAGTTCGCAAATTATCCCAGGAAGAGTTTGCTGCTGGAAGACTTACAAATGAAGGCGGTTTCGGAACTGATGTTGCCGATGAGACTCCGAAAATTCCTAGAGATTCAAAACTTGATGTGAAAATTCTAGCATATTCATCCGGGTTAACCAGAGTCTTTCTGCATTGGTAATAGTGTGGCAGGTTATAACCAGTTCCCATGTCAAAGTAGAAACTGTCCACCTTGTATTCGTCTTTTAACGCTTGAAGTTTCTCCATGAGCCATGGAACTGAATCATTGTTGGTTATATCCAGAACACCCGCAGAGGAAGAACTTTTATATCTCGTTAGAGCTGGAATGCTTCGTTCTGAAAAACGTTCATAAATCAGAAGCTTCTTTTTCACGGCGTCTTTGAAGTTCGGTGAATCTGTCGAAATGAAAGGCTGAACTGTGAAAATAATCTTGAAGCCTCTTCGATGGAGTAAATCAATTGTGTCTTTTAAGCTTGGGAATCTAGTTTTATCGACTGTGAAGTCTCCGATATTATCTTGCCAAAACTCATTTACTAAAATGTGGCCCAACTTCATATAGGAACCCATGCTGATCACAGATTCTGAGAAATTGTAAATTTGCATTTCATTGATTGATGTCGGGTCTGAAGTGTGAGGGATTCTCCAGACTGGCTCTTCCAACATGAACTCTAGACGCTTGAAGTCGTTATCTTTCAGTCCATCGAATAAACTCTTCTGAGTCATCAAATTGTGGAGGCTTTTCATATCTTCAGCAATGCATACTTTGTACTCCAGCTCTGGCAATGGAGTCAGCTTATTGACGAAGGCAAACTCATCATTGGCCGCTCGAATGCAAAGAGTGTTTCCATTTTCATTTCCTTTCTCTTTTTTTCCCTTCGTAATACTTAGATGGAATGGGGTTTTATCACTGACTTCAATAGAAACTCCTCTGGAGTTGAGAAAGTATCGCTTCACAGCATTCCCGAACTGATGAACCTTAGCATCGCCAGTTATGAATGGAGCGAAGGAGAAATTCGCAGTATTCAAGCTCCAGTCGGCGTTCGACGTTAATCCTCCTCCAAACCACAATCCTCCGTCTCTAGAAAGTTCGTAGCAGTCGGTGGGGAAAACTCCCTCTCCTAGAGATTGCCACTTTAATGTGTAACATCGAAAGACATCCAAGTTGTTGAAGTTCATGTAAAGACGGCCTAGATTTGTCCACTCTAAGCAAATACTTCCGTCGTCTAAATAGTCTTCAGATAAACAGTGAAAAGGGGGACTTCCGGACTCAAATATTGTCCCCAAATGAGCTTTAATAATCTCTTCTCCCTCAAAATCGAAGACCTTGAAAACTCGAGTGTTTTCGTTGAATTTGGCATTATCAAAGTATGTCTTTTGTAGAATCATTCTGTGGTACATCACATATGAATAACATATCTATGGAGAAATAGAGAATGTTTGGTTTTAATTTTTATTAAACTAGGAATAGGACTTAAATCTCTTAAGAATTAGGATTCATTTCATTAGTAAAAAACTAAAAAATATAATTTTGTAATTAACATTCATTTAATTCTCTCCAGCACTATATTTTTAAAACATATGTTGTGAATTATACGAATGATAGTTTTGTTGGTTGTTGTCTTTAATCAAATGGTTCGTGTTTAGTATTTATGGTATTTGTACAAACTAATCCTCTTTATTTGTGATAAATAAAAAATTAATTTCAACAAAAATTATAAAATAAAAAAAAACTATTTCTTAAAAAAATATATAAGAAATATTAATATAAACAAAATAATACAAAAAATTAAGAATTGGCGGGAAAATATTTATATTTAAAAAAAAAACATTTTAGAACTAAGACAAATATTAGAAAATAAAAATATAAAAGAAGAGTGTGAAAAATATAAATTTTTTAAAACAATTTAACTTGATACTTAACGTTAAAAGTTAATCACAAAATAATTGAGTAGGAAGTAAAAATTTTTTTTTTTTCACTAATTGTAAATTTTTAGTAAATTTCACTACTTTTATATAGCATGAACGATGTGTAGCATATTAAAAGCACAAGAGAAACAAGCAATAGGCTTTATTTCATTCTTTAGTAAATTTGACTACTTTAAGTTTATTTTACTAATTGAAATTTTAAAAAATATACGACAGTAGAAATATTCAATATTTTTAGTAAGATTCGCTACCTACAAGAAAAAAAATATTCAACAGGATTTGAACTCAGGTCATTTGTAAAGTCAAATAGAAATTATTTAGAAGTAAATTCTACAAGTTATAGTAACTTTTACTACTCAATAGTTTATGAATTATTTGCTACTAGCTGGCGCGCCTCAGCTTCGCTGGGACTTTCAAATATACCCCTAGATATTTTTTTTTAGAAAATAAATTCAAGCTAATTTCCATTTTTTAAATATTTTCTTGTCTTTCCTGTATTTAAAAATTTTGAATCTTTGGTTTTTACATCTCTTAATAATTAATCTTTTTGTTTTAAATCTTTAAAATCTTAATTTTTTTGTAATTTTTTTAGTTTTATTATTTTTATATTATTTATTATCTTAACTTTTTAATTTTATATTGTTTTATTTTTTGTTCGTTCATATTATTATAAAAACAAAACATTATTTATTTTATTTTTTTTAATTATTTATTATTTATTAATATTGGTTTTCTTTTTAATTATAATTTTTTTTAAATTCTTGTTTGTTGGTATTTTTTAGTGTTTCTTTGTTTTTTTTTATATTTTTCATTTATTTTTTAAATATTTCTTTGATTTAATTTAATTTTGTTTTATTTTGTTGCTCTTTATTTCTTAGTTTTTATATATTCCTTTAATGTTTTTTTATTTGTTTGGATTTGGGGTTTGTGGATTTGTGGGTTTGTTCCTTATACAAATCTCTTAATAATTAATCTTTTTGTTTAAAATTTTTAAAATTTTAATTTTTTTTTGTAATTTTATTAGTTTTTGTTTCTTTTTTATTTTTATATTGTTTATTATCTTTTTAATTTTATATTGTTTTTTTTTGTTTGTACACATTATTATAAAAATAAAACAAAACATTATTTGTTTTTTTTTTTAATTATTCCTTATTTATTAATATTGGTTTTCTTTTTAATTATATTTTTTTTCCTGTTTTTATTTNTTTTGTTTAACATTTTTAAAATCTTAATTTTTTTGTAATTCTATTAGTTTTTGTTGTTTTATTATTTATTATTTTGACTTTTTAATTTTATATTGTTTTATTTTTTGTTTGTACACATTATTATAAAAACAAAACATTATTTGTAAAAAAATATTTCTTTGATTTAATTTAATTTTGTTTTATTTTATTGCTCTTTATTTCTTAGCTTTTAATATATAGTTTTTATATATTTTTTTAATGTTTTTTATTTACCTTTATTTTTATGTAATTCTTTTGATTTTATCTTTGTTCTTTATATTTCTTAGTATTTTTTGTATATTTTTTTTTGTAATGTATGTTAGTATTTGTTGGTTTTTCAAGTATTATAAAGATTTTTAAATTTATCTTTCGAAAATTGAATTTAGTATATTATTATATGTTTTGTTTTTTTATAATAGATACGGTAATGGGTTGCTTATGCTGTCACAACTGTACCCATATCAAAGATGGAAAAAAGTTNACTTAGATACGGTAATGGGTTGCTTATGCTGTCAAAACTGTACCCATATCAAAGATGGAAAAAAGTTCCAATTATTTTTTTTTGCATATTTTTCTGAAAGCTTTTTATGCGTTTCAATGTGATATTTTTTAATTTTTAACGTAATAAAACCAAAGTTAATAAATCAATCGCTTTATGTGTTCTAAAAATATATAATTAATGAGATGATTAAGTAAGAAAATTCTCCCTTAAAAATAAATCACATCTCAAGATCATATTGCATTTAAGAATTGTTGACCCGAACACAAGATATTAAGGAGCTGAAATAGTCCTTTGACTCCAGTAGTCAACATGTTCTTCAACTTCTTCTAATTCTATCCCCCTCCTATGCAAACATGCTCCGAAAACGGATGCAACTTTACCAACAAGAACTTGCAAGGACAACCAACATCAAAAGCAGTAGTGACTTCCTTCTTTCTCCATAGAACCATCGATGANTCAACCAACGTCAAAAGCAGTAGTGACGAAAATAGCGGGTCATGCTAAGTTTCCGAACAAAGCACTTACTTCCTTCTTTCTCCATAGAACCATCGATGATCTTGCGGAGACTTAAAGCCCAATATCAAGCTGTCGGTGCTGGTTTCATCAAAGAAATAGAGTCTTTAAATTCCTCTACGTACCACCCATCCGACTTCTTCGAAATCGGCCTCATCATCATCTGCTCACTTCCTTAAAGCTTTGCCTCCACAACCCAGCTCATCTTATCGAATAGATAGGTTGGTGCCTTTGATCAGGAATGAATCATTACTTGGGAAACGCGAGACTTTAGTAGCATTGGCTTTATATCTACATTACAAATTTTCTGTTAGATTTACAGTTCCAAGATCTGCAGAATAACATACTCCGATTAAATCCGGAAAAACGTATAGACGTCGAAAATATTCTCAAGTGCAAACGAACTGCATTTAATCAATGCTTTTAGCCCTCAGCAACGCATGTCTGTGTCATACACAGAGACACCAAGAGAATCTGCAGATATGTCATGGAACAAGAATCCACATCATAACCAACGTTGAAAGAATTCCTTTGACAACTAAACTCGGTATGGTCTGCAATCACTTCCAAGTAGATCAATGATTGTAGACTAGTAGTTTCGGCTTCATTACAAGAATTACAAGTAGGAATCTCTATGTTGTTCAAGTTCACATTCTTTCAAGGGTGTTTAAATTAATGTAATATTGTGGTGTGTGAATATTTTAAGTCACCATCTAAACAAGAAGAGTTGCTACATATCTCACACTTCACCCAAGACAACGCGCGTTCCAACCAACAGATGGTGGTTGGATGGAAGCATGCTCACTTAGATTTCAGGAAGGAGCCATCAAGTATCTAGATGATTACTATAAGAATTCCTGAACCGTCTTGATAGGTAATGGTTGGGTCTCTGACACAATTGATAAGCTCCTGCGCTTCCTAATGTATCGGTTCTATCACCTGCATGTCTACAAAAGCTCTTTGACACGGCAAGTTCCTCTCAAAATGTTATTTGGCCCTAAACAGCACAAAATGCCTCACAATCAGCTTAAGGTGAAAGCGCAATTGAAGCTTAAACAA
>JXPG01014052.1:1866-15177 GCA_001015175.1 Megaselia abdita
TGAAAAAGAAAATTTGTCCACGGAACCGTTTCTGCAAATTTGAAACATATTTCCATCCCAGAAATTGATTCCACATAAATCTCCTAACTCCTCTGAAAATTCCCCGTCCAACGATACCCATATTGTGAAAAACAAAATTTGGCCACGGAACCGTTTCTGGAATCTTGGAACCTATTCCCATCCCAGAAATTGATTCCACATAAATCTCCTAACTCCTCTGAAAATTCCCCGTCCAACGATACCCATATTGCATATATTCCCAACGAAAAAATTAAAAAAAACACATGAAAACATGAAAAAAACTATAAATTTCCAGACCTTGCCTTACGTTTATGCTCAAAACGTAACGTAAGGCTTCACGTAATGCTACGAAAAGTAGCCTATGTTTTGGTCAAGATTCAAGAGAATATCTCTACCAAATCGGATAAACCCCGTCGGTTTCTATAAAAAACAAACAGACAGACAGAAAGACAGATTTGAATTGTATTATATAGATAGAAGTTTCTGCCAAATAACTTTTCGTAAAACTCGTTGCGGTTTGAAAATCATTTTGTTCTCAAAAAATGCATTTCCTTTAATATATATAAAATTAGAATCTGAAAGAAATAAATATATGATCAGTTTACCACCAAGTAAGATAAATTAATAGCTCCTTGATTTTATAGCGAATAAATCAAAATCACATCTGCATGATAAGATAAATCAAGCACCAAATTCGCAGTAAAATCCTGGGTGATCGTGAATGTCAAAGCACTTCACATTCGAAGTTCCTATGACCATAACACATATGCACGGAAACTTTCCATGATTTATTAGATTTTTAAATTCCAAATAAAAACCCGTCACATTAAAAGAAAGTAAACTAAGGCCTTCTTCAGAGATAAGGCCTGGGACATAAAATCAATAATTTCAATATGAAATTTCATTATATGAATTTGATTTGAATGAAGCCAGCGATAAGAAGAACAATTGTAATTATTTACTCTTTCTTTCTTCATTTTTGAGAAAGAATTAGGATAATATTGACTCTTATCAGCTCGACAGTTCCCAAAGGCCAGACAATCCTCATAATTCTTTTTGTTGTTTTTTATTTCTTTTTGTCGTCTTAATTCGTAGAGAACTTAATATACATAAATATATATATGTAAATGAAATACGGTCCGGTTGTCCATATTATTTATGGTGGCACTGAACAGCTTGATTGCTGGTGACAGTTTATGATTCTTTTATTTTTTTTTGCGTTTCTGAGTTATAGGATATTGATCATATTGTTTAATTAAAGTTCGACGGAATTTAGTAATAAAGGCCATATTATATATTAGAATTTTGGAATGCGATGTAAAAAAAGACATCCACACACAAAACCTGTAAAAAACTTAAATAATCAAACATTAAAAAAATATGATAAAGAAATTTTACAATTCTCGAAATACAACAATGCAAATTTGTTAACAAAACTAAACCAAGAACAGTCGAAAAACGGATTGATGCCCATCAATTTTGAAGCAAGTAAAAGAACTCATCGTCAGTAGTACATGTGTCATCCAAAAGAGGATCCAAAAAGGAAAACGGACGAGGAGTGGGACAAAGAACCAGATAGTCCAGAAGTTCTACTAGAACGCCAAGCGACTAAGGGAAAGGTATGCGCCGCCCACAGTTTTCAGCCACGACAAATCCGGTAATCTTTTGGTGAACGACGATAGTTGGCGAGAGTATTTCGCGGAACTCCTTCCACAAAATAACAACGATTCACATTTAACGCCCAAGTAGCATTTTAAATACCGTTCATATAATACCTTTTGAATACTACGGAATCTATACCTCTACAATGCTTCTTGTAAACCTGCTTGTAGCCCTCTAGAAGAAGCTAAGATTTTTCGGAATTAAATACTTCTTAAAAACCTTTTAGAATCCTTCGTCATATGTTCTTTTAAAATGTAAACTTAAGTGGTATTCTATGCTTGGGTAAGACTTCTTAATTTTTTTCTTAAAATCTTCTAGTAGAAGGTAAGAGGGCGTGTCAGCAGATATTTTTTTTGTGCAGTACATATTCTGTTGATATTGCACGTATTTTATTGATAAAAATTTAAATATTTTATTTGTCGTCACGATTCCGCATATTTCAATGAGAAACTTACACACTCAAATATGTAGTATGCACAACAAATGTGTATTGGTAACTGGTTAAAATGATAGTACATATTTTAATGACTATCTTATATAAAGTGTGAAACGCACATTAAGGTTGTTTTTCTCAGAGTAGTTTTGTTTATAAGTCGATGTTTGGTGATATTCGACAACTTAACATTAAAGATATCATTACTCTACTCACTGACCATCTCTAGCCGTGAGACAGCAAATTATTCTTTCACTGAGGAATAAAATGTAAAATTATCTAATACAATAAAATTCAAATCTGTCTGTTTGTTCCTTATAGAAACCGACAAGGTTTATCCGATTTGGCTCAAATTTGGTAGAGATGTTTTATTGAATCTTAGCCAAAACATAGGCTGCTTTTCGTGAAGCTTTACGTTACGTTTTGAGCATAAACGTAAGGCAAAGTCAAAATATTTTTGTGTGTTTTTTTTTCTTTGGGAATATATGCAATATGGGTATCTTTGAACGGTTTAGTTAGAAAATTTATGTAGAATCGATTTCTGAGATAGGAATTGGTTCCAAGATTCCAGAAACGGATCCGTGGCCAAGTCTTGCTTTTCACAATATGGCGACGGGGAATTTTAAGAGAAGTCAAGAACTGTATGTGGAATCGATTTCTGGGATGGGATGGGCTCCAAGATTCTAGAAACAAAACGGTGGCTAAATTTTGTCTTTCACAATATATATAGAGTTCTAAGATTCCAGAAACGGTTGCGTATACAAATTTTGTTGTTTACAATGCATGGATAGGAAATAAATATAGAATCATGTTGAGAGAAGTCAGGAAACGTGCGTGGAATCGATTTCTTGAATGGTATAATAGGCTCAAAAATTCTAAAAAAGAATCCTTCAGCTTTAGCAAAACAACAAATATTTTCAATGTTAAAAAATAACATAAACCTTAAATAATACAAAAAAAAATCAAGAAAGAACAAAGTAAAAACTTAAACTTCCTAAATCAAAACAATAAATATCCTCAAGAATTAAGAAAATAGTTTACACAATAATTAAAAACAGAAAAACAAAAACAAAATATAGAAAAAAATAATGTTAATATTAAAAATATTATAATATTTAGCAATAATTACTAAAAGAAGAAGTAGGAACAAAAAACAGCAGAGTCAAAAATTTATTAAAACAACAAATACATTCAAGAATACAAACAAATTTAAATAAAATAAAATAAAACATTTTACAATAAATCAAAAGAAGAAAATAACAATAAAACATTTCAGAAACAGGTAATGCTAATAATAAAATAAATAATAAAAGCATATTTTAAAATTAAATAGCAAAACATATAAATAAAAAAATATTCTTAAGTAAAAAAACAATCAACTTGGTTCAAACTATAATACAATATATACAAATATTTTCAATCTAAAAAAATAATATAATTACAAATTATTGCTAAATTATATAATATAAATTTTGTTTTATATTCCAAAACTCTTATTCTTCCAGTTTGCTTAATAATACATTTCGAAAGTTTTACCAAATTTTCAAAGCTTCAATGATTTCTTCACACTTTTGGTTTTATATCCAAACAATTAAGATGTCTACCTAGGACAGTAAATTCTTACAAAACAAACTAAATTCCTAGTAAAACCTAAAAAAAAATGGTCAGATCAAAAATATTCAAATTTGGTTTGTAAGAAATTAGTATTATACTAATATTAAACAATATGTTTGAAATTCAACAAATAAACGGCAATCGCTGGCCATTGCTAAAAGGCTGGCAATTCACAACAGAATAAGGCCAAACTAACTTCACTCGGAACTCGACCGTTTGAAAAGTGAAATTCTTGACAGATGTATTTCTTTTTTTCATAAAATTGACTTGTGGGTTTTCGGAAATTTGAGAAATATCATGAGTAGAAAAAGTTATATAAAAGGAAATCAAAAAATATAAAATGTTTGGTTATAATACTTGATATAATGAAATGGAAGTATCTGAAAATTCAAATATTCCAGTCAATCTTTTTCAATTTATTTTTAGAACACTGTCTCACAGCACTGTTGCACTACTTTTTGATTTTGTCAAAAACTGGATCTTTAATTTACGTGATTTTTGGATTCTACATTCATTAAGTATACAAGACATTTGAAACCAGTTTCCAAGAAATATTCTGAATGTCTGAACTAGTACTTAAAACTTCGTTAACTTAACGTTCAAAAGGTTTATAAAACCTCTTGGCGCGGTTTTCAAAGACCTTCTAGATACATCATAAATATTTCTTTAGGGTTTATGTCTCCTTTTTTGGTATTAAAGCACTTTTCTACAACTATAAAAGAGAAGAAAGAAGTTATTGGATGAAGAGGTATTCTAGAGGTATCAAACGATGATTTCTTAATGAATAAATTGCTCATTATAAAATGTAAGTAGTTAAATTCTAGATAAAATATAAATTTTCAAAAATACAACATAATTAAAAAGAAAAGAAACAGTAATTCATGTAAAACATTATCTTATTCAGTAAACCCAAAACAAAACATAGTCTTGAAACTTGATAAGCGGACAAGAAAATAAAGAAGACTTCTTATCATTGAGGAAAGTGTCGTGCTGTGTTTCATACCCTACCCTAAACAGTATACATAAATGGAAGGATTATCGATGTCTTTTATTACATGCCCTCGAACTTGAGATAAGTCTTATCTGGTTGTTGGTTCTCCGTCTAACGACCAATACTCTCAAAATTATGGTCCATTTTATCTGACGGATCGTAATTGTCGCCGACGTTATTGATCGTCATCTAAAGAACGCACAGACCATAAAACGAATAATCTTTTCATTCTGAATCTGTGAAGTCTCTGAGCTGTTATCGTAGTCAAGTGATTTCGTTTGTTTCTATCGCTATCTCCTACTCGTTATTGACGAAATGAGTGAATAGCTTCTCTAGACACTTGGGCAGACAAAGTATATTTAACATTTATACTTTTATCAAAATCAGTTTGTTTTTATCAGTTGCAAGGACGTTTGTTTTCGTTTTCATTCAGTATTCAGTTTGTTTTGGAGCTTCTGTTATTGCTGATAAACAACAGGTCGCTTAGTCATTCAATCAAAGCGATATCAATGTTTATATTAATTGCTACACATCATTCTTGGAAATTCTTTATCTTTGATTGGGTTGATGTTCTCTGGATAGGTTGTTCTTGGGAGTTATTGAACACATAGTTTACATAGCCATTGTGGGAAAGTGAAAAGGATAGGATACTTTTTGTAGCGTTACGAGAAAGCTTACGTTTTGAAAGTTAGAATGCTATATATACGTGAACATTACGTAAAGACTTACGTTACGTTTTTGGTGAATTAACGAAGTAAAATTCAATTCTTTATAATATTTATATATTTTTGAAGGTATTTATTGGTAGATGCCTAGGGAAAATGGTCAAGATAGGCTTCGTGACTTAACGAAAGAAAGTGCACTTTTTTATAATATCTATATTTTTTATTTTTAGTAGGACCATAGGAATTATGGAAACCATTGGAAGAGGAAGGAGATCCGACTTTTGTAATGTTAAGTTTTTGATGAAATAATAAAATACACCTTATAATTATTTAAGTTTTTTTTAAATAGGAAAATGGACAATATGGCTACAGTTGTACAGGAAATGTTGAAAAGAGTCCAAATAATATATAGCCTCTAGAAATTCCGAAACTTAACATTTTACAACAAATATTTTTATATTATACCAAATATATTTCTAAAACTTAATAAAGGAAAATTTATTTTTAGACTTGAGTATTATAAGAGATTAATTTTTATCGGGTTTGGACGTTATGCCAATTTTTCAAAGTAATCCTTATTTAATACTTTGATCCGTTACTTTATAATAAGATTGAATCATAATATAAAAAACACGTATCTATATATTTTTAAACTTCATATTTTGTTTTAAAACTTTTAATATAAAGACAATGAATAATGGATTTTTGTGATACATTTTTTTATAATATACAAATTTTGAAAGATTTCAAAAATATAACAATTAAAGAAAACTCTTCATCTTATTTAAATTAAAGTTAAAAATAAATATTTTCTAAATATTGAATCAAAATAATTTTCAAATTAATAAATATTTTCAAAATATAAAATATTTATCCTAATACAAATTTTAAACAAAAGAAGATATTCTAATATTTTAATTTTATTATTTTTTTAATATGAAAATTAATATTTAAAGAAATTTAAGATAACAAAATAATTTCAATATTGTTGGAATTTAAAAAAAATGTGGTTTGTTTTTATAAAAATAATAATTTAAAAACAATATTTTTTTATTTGTTTAAATTAAAAAAATATTATGTAAAAAACGGAAATTGTTCCGCTTAGTGAACAACTTCTTCAAAGTTTCTTCTAGAAAGACTTTTAATTGATTAAATTAAGAATCTTCCATGAAAAAGAAAAAAATTTTTTTTGTATATTTTTGTAAAATAACAAAAAAAATAATTTCATGTGTTTTTTACTGAATTCAATAAAAAAATAATTTTATTCAGAACACAATCAAAATGAAAATGAAGTCTCTTTTCGCTTTCCTCCTTTGGGAGAGCAGAGATCAGCTATTCCTCCTACTTTCCGTAATGTGGAAAGAAGAAAAATGATGCATCAACTTGTTTTATACGTTTGCACATCTATTATAATTTTGTTTTGGATGAAATAATGAAATACAATTTTTATAGGGAGGGAAATAGTTTAAATATTCCAGAAATGATTCCAAAATAAAAAAAAAATACCAACTTCATCAAAACAACAAAAATAAAACAAACAATTAAATTAAAATATATAAAAACAAATAAAAAATATTAAATAATAAGATGAAATATTATTCCTTCAAAAAACGAATTAATGTCATAAATAATTTTAAAAAAATAAAAAATATTATATTTGCCAGTCTGTATAATTTCATTGTGTCCGTCCGAATTGGTTTCAATGGATGAGTGAGTGTGTTTTGAGTTTATAGTTGCTCCTGATAATTCCCATTCATATTCATACCGGACCGGTACGATGAGAGTCTTGTAGTTCTTCAGCTTGGTTTTGCGAGGAACAAATTTAGACCTTAGGAAAACAGTGAATTTTGTTTGCCAGGATGATTCTACGACTGACGACGATTCCTGGACTGACTCGAAATCATCAGATGCAACCCGGATGTTTGTGAATGGCTTGTTGTCTCTACTGGATTTCATGTACTTTGTCTTGTCTACGTTTACGAGGAGCCTCATTCTCTCTGCTGCCTTACTAATGTTACGGAAACTGTTCTTCATTTTCTCCACGTCCAGCGAAACGATATCAATAGTCGTCGTAGCCAAAAAGCTGAGACGATTCACGAAGATGTTCGACGCTCGAAAATCGACCCTCCTCACAATTAGACAGATGTTAAACAAATCACAAGAAAGAGCTTCTAATTTCCGAAAACCTTAGGTATTGTGAAAGACTCCGATGCTTTTCCTGATATACGAACTGCACTTTTCTTTGTCTACTAGGGTCATCTGACATTGGTTCTCTGTAGTGCATAGCTCATCTATAATGATGCAGTTATTATCGGCGTTATTAAACTGAGGTTCCATTCACTTGGCAGTTGCAGAGTTGACCATATTTTTCGAAAAAGCTGTTGCAGGTTCTCTATAAAACTCTTTCCAGCGCTTATAATGAGTTCCGTTTGAATTTTTTCGGATCCAGGGCTCTTGTTACGCTTCAACTTTGCTATAGTCGTACTGATCTGGTCAAGCGAAGGAGGTGGAATATCCTACAAGTTTTCCGATGCCGATGCGCTCTCTTATATATACTTTTCTTTTCGCGCGTTTCCCGATCCTCTGGTGTTTTTCATACTCATCAACTTTTGTCTCGCTGCGTTTTTTTTTTCGATAGCTTACAATGATGTTCTTGAAGTAGAATTTATTTATAGTTATTTAATCATCATCCGTCATTATTCATTCACGAACTCATTAAATCACTCAAAAACTCTGCCATTCTCGGACCCAATCATACATTATATATAAACATCATTCTAGAATCTGTTAGTGTTCGGATATATTGATTGTTAAATGGATAGTTGGTAACGAACAAATAAACTCCTTCTTGTCAGACAAGAAAAACACAAAGTTCTTTTTGAATGCAGACTAGTTTCGATTTATTTTAAATCTTTTTCAATGAACAATGCAAAACATTGGAGTATAAAATAAATTAACATACAACAAATATACTACATTTATGAACATTCATCCACGCATGTCCTCAAGATCTCTTTAACTCATATATTCATACACTCGCTCAACCACTTATCCACACACTCACTCATGCTATCACTCAATATCTCGCACACTTCAAAAATTCTCTAATCCTTGCACGCAATCAAGAACTCTTCCACTCACGTGATGTTCCTTTCATCCTTTCCATCACTTCATACATTCACTAATCAGTATCAAATTTTGTCAAATTCTGATATTCCAGATAAATTTGTACAAATACATAAAATTCACTCACACCAAATACAAATCAAAAATATTTAAAAAAAAAAAATAGCCCCTCAAAAAATTATGTTTTTCCCCACCTCTCCAGAAATCAGCTGGAGTGCCTTAGTCTCTCGATAAGATAACGAAGCCATCAACCTGTTAAATGTCATTGTTAGTGAGTTTTTATTAGTATATTTTTAGACTTGAACTGAAGCGATGGAAAATTTTCCCAAAACGATTGTGAGACGCGGAGTCAAAGAAGACTGCGTTGCTATAAGAGCTATGATTCAGGAGCTAGCTGATTTTGAAAAGATGCCTGATGGACCTGAAATTACTGCTGAAGACATCGCTAGAGACGCAGGTTTTACTGGGGAGCATCCACTTATCCACACTTATATCGCTGAAAAGATTGATGATGCCAATTCAGCTCTGTGAGTCTTTAATTAAATTAACCTTATAAATCTGACTAACTTTGAAAATCCACAGAGAGCCCATTGGATACGCTATTTGTTTCTTGTACTATTCAACATGGCAAGGAAGAACTTATTTCCTGGAAGACCTTTATGTGCGCCCGACTTCAAGAACTTCTGGAGTTGGTCGACAGCTTTTCACCGAGATCGCCAAAGCAGCCAAGGAAAACAAATGTAAGAGATTAGACTTCCATGTCTTAGGATGGAATCCAGCTAGCGAGTTTTACAAGAAATTGGGAGCGATTGACCTGACTGAAACTGAGGACTGGCATTACTTTAGAGTTAAGGCTGAGGAAATTGATAAAATTGTTTCAGGTGGAAGAGGATAATAAAAACTGTTGAATATTTAAAATTTGTAGTTTTTTTAATTTATTTTTTTTTTTTAAATAAGACAAATAATAAATAGGAAAACTTTCCTAGTCTGATGTTCTCCACTGAAACGAAACACCCTACCTAATGAAAATATTACTTACAGGGTGCTTTGGCTGAAGTGGAAAACATCAGAATCCGAAAGTTTGCACATCTAGGGATTGTCTATGATAAGAACAGGGTTCATACAAATTTCATCCAGTTAAAAATAAGCCTTGCCTTTCAGAGCCCTAAAATCCCTCAAAACAAATAACAAAAAAAGCTCTATGTAACGAAATATTTTTGGGTTACTTTACACAGATTGTTCGATGCATATTACAGTCCATACAACATTTCAAAGTAAAAATTATCTATTTTTAAACTTACATGATCCAAAAGATACCCGAAATGAGTCTTACAAAACTCATAGTGAAACTTTTAAAATTAGACAAGTTTTTACAATTGAATTTAATTTTGTTTTTTTAATTTGTTTTTTATAGCTTATATGTATCTTGTTTTAAACAAATCCATAATTTTCTATTTTAAATATTATAATTTTATTTTACCTTAAAATTTTAATTTGTATTATTATTTTCAAGCACATTTTTTTAAAATTTTCAAACAAATGCCAAATCCAAATTTTCGAATCTAAATTTTCAACGTTAGAAAAAATATAACTTTAACGATTTTGTTAATCTTACTAATTTGTTTTTCAAATTTATATTTTTTATATATTTAATATTTAAAACTTTATAAATCAATGTTTGTGTTAAAAATTTTAAATCCAATTGATTTATAAATTATTGTTTTTTGTATGGTTTATATCTTTTTTTTCTACATTCTATAAATCTCTTTTAATTTCACTTTTAAATTTTGTTTTTGAACTTCATATAATGTAAAACGTTCAATTTGTATTGTTTGTAACATTTTCCCAGAATTAACTTTGATTATAATTTTAATATTAAAAAAAAACACAAAAAATAAAATATTATTTCAATAGAATTCAAACTATTGGAAATATTTTTGAATTTTTGTTTGTTCTCGAATTCAAGATACTGTAATTCAAAATATGTAAATGTTTGCTTTTCCAAAAATACGTAAATTTTACTTTTAAATCTCTCTTTAATTTATAACTTTTCTTTCTATTTCAACATAATAAAAATACATCAAATTTAAAACTATTTTAAAATTTGAATTATTATTTACAAAAAAATCTAGCATTCTACTTTTTAATGTGTTATTATAACTTTTTTAAAGAAGTTCTATTAAAACCATTCTAATATTAAAATGTTCAAAGTCTAAATTAAAAATCTAAAAATATAAATATTAAAACAAACTTAATGAGAACATTAACTAATTGCATGTTTAAAAACCCTAAACAAACCAAAACTAAATATTAAATAAACGTGTTTTAACTCTTTAAGCCAAAATGCTACGCTGAATATAGCAATTTTATTATGTTGGTATCTGAATCCGCCTTGACTACTAAACAGAATCTAAACATAAAATTATCAAAAAGTTAAACAAAAGTTGAGCTATTTTAGTAAATGTTTACTAACTTTGGTTCTGCTGGAGTTACTTCAGTTTTATGGCTTTATATTGATCAAGATTCCCTGATTTTTTCCTGGTTTTATAAAAATTTAAAGTATTTTATCCTAATTAGTATCAAAAAAGCCTAAGCCCTTTATGAGCCCTAGGAAGCCTTTGTATGAACCCTGTAAGTATGTACGTTTGAATTTAGATATACTTCCTGGAAAATCAATTTATATTATTTCAAATACTTTCTTGAAGATAAGCTTAAAAAAATTAAGAATCATAGACCAAATAAATGAATGAATCCTTCCCGAAAAGAAGAAAAAATAAGAATACCTTATATATTTTTGATTAAAATAATTTGAGAAATAATAATACCTTAAAAATAATGAATAAATATAAAAACTATTCAACAATATTGCTGGCGATGACATGGACCTGCATGCTCTTCGTAGAGTTGTAGATTTGACCTGGGGGGAATGGTTGCAGTTTCAAGTGGAGGTCTTGTTTGGTTCCTTTGCTGGAGGGAGGAGTATACTTGGATAGTCTAATGCTTGGCATTGGGAGAAAACCAGTACTCAAAGGCATCACATCGAGACTTATTGAATGAGAATTTATGTCTTTCATTGATATTACACCTGAAAATTAGACAATTTATTATTTTGAGTTTTTCTTTTTTTTTTTTATAATACTTTGTTGGAAAAGAATGTGTATTGAGATAAAGTTAAAGAATTTTGAACAAACAAATAAAAAAAAGTTTGATAGTTCTGAAATTGAGTTTTTAAAGAGCTTCATTTAAATCTAAATTTCAAGTCATTATAAAATAAATTTAAATTGTAGCTATTAACATAAGTGAAGTTTTTAAGAACATTAGATTTTGGTACAATTTTATATTTAAAAAGTAAAGAAGAATTATTATTTAAAGATTAGTTCTGAAATTTTAAAATTGAAACTAAAACATTTTTCTGTATAAATGTATTAGACTAATAAATGAGTTTTACTAAGCTCAGAAAAAAAATTAGTTTCCATAAGAAATGAAGACTTCTTGACCTAACACTAATTTTGGATATTTAAAAAAAAGTTTGTGGTGAGTTTTTCAAAATAACAAATTTATATATTTCTTTGAATAATAATGAAAAACATAATCATAATATGTTCAAGCTTTGAACTGGTTAGACAACAAAATTAAAGATCATTAAATTTAAAAAAAACCAAAAACTGAAAAAACATTTAAAAAATATGTATATAATTGGAAATGTTCCGAAGAAATAAAAAATATTTTTATATTTCCTATAAACTATTACTTATCGGAGTTTCAGAGTATTCCTCACGGAAGGACGTAGGGCTCTTAACCCAACCGCAACATAAAAACTAAATGGTGAAAGCTAAGAAACGTAACTCTTCCCAAGCAGCATTTGGAATTCCTTCTAGAATACCTATAGAATCTATACCTCCTCAATGGTACTTGTAAACCTACTTGTAGCCCTCTAGAAGAAGGTAAGATTTTTTTTTACTAGAACATGAAGGTGAACCAGAAGTTGACTAGTCGAAATCAATAGGAAACTATAAATCTAATTTTTTGTTATTCTACATGCTGCTGCTGCTCTGCGGCGACACCTATTAGTGAAGAAATTACTTTTACATACTTTTTACGCCTTTTTACACCAACGGTTTGCGCGGATAGGAATCGAACCCACATCCTCTCGCTTTCCGGGAGGAAATGTATAACTAAAATTGTAGAAGAAATTCTCCCTTTGAAGAGATGATTAAGTAAGAAAAATTTCCACTTAAAATACATCACTTCTCAAGAAATCATAATTGTGTAAAATATTCAGATTGAAATATTTTGCGTAAGAACAGAACAGACGATTTATAATATTACAAACAAAACCGCCGCCCATTGTACTGAAATTTAAAATTAGAATTAAAATTAATAAATTACATTATAAAAATTATAAGAAAAAAACTAAAAAATAAATACAAACAAATTTTAATATAAAAGACCTTTTCAAAATTAATAAAAACGCTCCGAATAATCATTAAAAAAAAATGTGAGAAAAAACAACATAAATTTTTTTATGTAACTACGATTAAAAATATATTTTTTTACATTATAATAACTCCCTAAAAACTATAATATTTAAAAAAATTATAATAAAATCTCAAGATAAAAAAATGTTAACCGAAAATTATAACAAAATTTTTTTATGAAATAAAGTGAAAATTAATAATTTCATTAAATTTAAACATAAAAAAAAGTTCTTCATCACAAAAAATTAACTAAATTAAAATATAAAAAAAACTAAGATTGAAACAAATTTAAAAAACAGGCCAAAGTGAATAATTTTGAAT
>JXPG01014115.1:0-10206 GCA_001015175.1 Megaselia abdita
CAGTCTCGAAAGTTATCAAGCGGTGATCAGTAAAAGAGTGATTGTCAGATACCATCTAGTTCTGATCATTGATAGTTGAGAGAGTTCAGATGTACAAGAACAGCTTGATAGTATGTCGGACGTCAATGTTGGAGGGCATTCAACGATGATGTTTGGAAGAGAGGAATGGAAGTAGAAAACAGTTCAATTTCTTGCACGTCGATGGTGTTGTTTCCTGATTGCCTGCGTTCATACCATCGTTAACCTCGATTGGTGAATCACCCTTCGAGTTATTGCCAGTGAGGAAATGAACAGGAACATCTGTCATGCCGAAGTTCAGTATTCCTGCTGCTTTAATCTTGATTGCTGAAATCCCTGTGGCTCCAAGCTCTAAGATATATGCCTGTCTAGATGGTTTTAGACTGCTTGCTGCCCTTACCACGACAATGTCGTTCTTGTGGATCTCAGAATTTAAGACAGACAGACAACAGAATCTAAGGATTCTTAAAAAAAAAAAATTACGTGTAATATTGATATTTTCAATGTTTTCATGTTTCTACAACATCAAAACAAAGGCTGATTCATAAACAACATTGATTTTTTAAGCAGAATGAGGAGCGTGGTTTGATCTATAGTTGAACTAACATACCATCTAAAACAATTCATACCATCTTCACAATCAGCGATGTACTCCGACTCGAAAATAGTTAGAACTGATGAGAACTTCACAATAGGACAGAAAGTCTCATCATAATCGATTCCATGCAAAACATCTTAGTAAGATCCGCATTTTGCTTTACTTTCAAAATCCTTGTTAGATATAGCGTTTTCGTTCTGGCTGAACTCAACAAGATCACATGTTTGATTGTCTAAAAGTGACTGGTACTCTTATTTCATTTCGTGTTTCTGCTAAACATTATATGGTCTGATTTTGGAGATTCAGCATAACATTGTAGCTCATCCAAATTAGCGACAAATGCATGCTCAACGAACGAACTTTTTTAAGCGCTTCAAGTTCAGGCTAGGAATCATCTGCCGAAATCATCACTAACACTGCTTGAACTTGAAGTTATTGCAAACGTCTTTCCCCATTTATCTTTTGAAATATACATCACGAGTAATTATATATGTAGACATCTCTGTTGTCCAGGACTCTAGGCGAAAGCAAAAAATATAGTCTTCTATACTATAATTCCGTCAAGAGAACCATCATAAATTATCAAGTTTCCACAGTCTTAGTATAAGTTCTTTATTAAGATAATGTATTAGTTGTGTAAGTTTTTTCTACAGTTATATTTAAATACATAAAGTTAATCTAATGTTTCTAATTCAAATATCTTAATATTTCTTTTGCTTGGTATTCAGGCACAATATGCTTTAGTGTTTTCTGAGAACATGGTCAAAAAGTTCGGAGCGAAAAACTCTTAAGTCATGACTAAATTGGGGACTTAACTTCAATTTTGGAGCCTCCTGTTCAATTCAAAACATATGTCACCGTGGACACATAGTCTGCCCAATAGCCAATACTTCCCAATAACTTCAAGTGTATTATCTNATTCAACTGTGGAGCCTCCTGTTCAATTCTAAACATATGTCACCGTGGACAAAGAGTCTGCCTAATACTTCCCAATAACTTCAAGTGTATTATCTAGCAAGTTCAATCATAGTCCGCATATCTGATGAATAAATAAGAAACCGTCCTTTCATCCGTACGAAGTAACTTAGAAACCAAGCTCTAGAAAATTGTCAGCCATTATGGTATCAGTGCTCTTAACTTTATCCACTTTGATCAATGAAGTAAAAACGATAGTTCCAGAAGTCATATACAATGAGAATCATTTACAGTGATCCGCGTAAAACAGTTCTGGTAACTCTTCTATTACTTGAATATATCTTGACGAGGCTGATGTTTTGATGTCAAGTATTACTCTTAAGATTCGAAGCATAGTAACAACAGTTTTTTCGATATGAAGAACAATTTCCAAAACTTAGCAGCAACAGCTTGAACCACATTTCAATGAACAATAAAGCAAGCATTCTTCCAAGTCCTCATTTCATAACTTTNTCTTGAATATATCTTGATATGAAGAACAATTTCAATAACTTAGCAGCAACAGCATTCTTCCAAGTCCTCATTTCATAACTTTTTTGAATTGCGAATACAGGTTCATTTCATTTATTTTCATCGAATATGGATATATAATAATTAATAATAATTAGTGTTTTAATTAAATTATTAAATATAATTAAAATTTAAGCAATAATGTTATCGTCCAAATTAACCATAGCTTCTCCGTTAGAATGGCCACAGAAGGGTTCTTGAACTTCACACAGTCCTTCTTGATGTGCCCCATTTATTTGCAGTAATAAAGTATTTGATGTGTTTTCGCCGACTTATAATAAATGGTTCAGAAGACCACCACAAGCGTGTCCCCAAAACGCACTTCTGCCGTTGAACGTGCTCTCGTCTTTAGCTAACGATTTTACGACGACGTCATAAAATTTTTAGTTATATGATATTTTTTTCAGGAATTTTCTCTCCTAAATCATGCAACTGTTTATCAGTTTTCTGGACTCTATAGATGTGAATAGCTATTATAATGTCTATTATTGTCCGTCTTCTCCCAGTTTTATCTTAATAGATTTTTCCATTTCAATTCAGAAAAAAAATAGCAATGAAAATATGTTTCGAGCTCAGAACTCAGAATAAATTAACGACGAAAAAAAGGTTATAAGTTGTTGAACTATTTAAAGTTTCATTTAGAATATTTGAATGACATAGTAGTTGGTTGGTGCAGGTGCTAGCACCCTCGCCTTCCACTGTGACTATTCTGAGTTCGATTCTCAGTGCACATGTCAGAATTCGCAATAAATGTTGGTGGTACTTTTCCACTTGTTGATACCCTTGGATGAAAGTTCTTCTTCTGCGCGAAACGATTTCAATATAATTGTCGTAGGCAAGAACTTGAGAAGATTTCATGAAAATATTATTGTTAGACGCTCGAAAATCGGCCCTTCTGAAAATGATTTCTAGATAGATGTTAAACAAATCACAAGAAAGTGCCGAAAACCTCTTGTTGTTGAGAAAGTTTCCGATGCTTTTCCTGATATACGAACTGCATTTTTCGTGTCTGCTAGTGTCATCTGACATAGTTGGATTAGTATCTTCGGGATGCTCTATATTGGTTCATTGGCGTGTATGTTTAATGATGCAATCGCTTGTTTAAAATCTACGAACATGTGGTGGGTGTCAATATGGAACTCTCTGTCTTTTCGAGAATCTGACTTAAGGTGAAGATTCGGTCTGTGGTATACTTTCCTGGTATAAAATAGCACTGATAATCTCATTTGATTTCGTTATTACGGTCTTAGGCGCTCACACAGAATAAAAGATATGATTTTATACGCCGCGTTTAGTACATTAATACTTCGGTAATTCTTGTACTCGGCGTTATTAAACTGTAGCCTAATTCACTTGGTAGTAGCAGATTTGACCATATTTTTTGAAAAAGCTGACGCAGATGCCCCACAAAACCCATTTTTGTTTCATACTTCCATCCATATTTAGACTATTACGATAGGGGTTTATTATGTGTGTACCACCATAATCTCTTCTCGGACTGAGTGCAGGGCTCATGTTGCGCTTCAACCTGGCTTTGGCCGCTCTGGTCTCGTAGAGGGAAGGAGGTGGAATATCCTCCAAGTTTTCCGGTGCCGATGAGCTCTCTTGTGTTTCTGTTGAAGGTGAATCGTCGTTGTTTTGTCCAAGAAGCTCCGCGAAATACTCTCACAATCTATAGAGAATGTCATCGTCGTTCACCAAAAGATTATCGGATTCGAACATTGGCGCCAAATTATCTTAAACATTATATAAAAAAATAGTTGCACATTCATATCCTCCATAAAATTACCGTTTAATCGCCTTGAAGTTCTGAAAAATTTTAAATTGATGAAGTTCCCTTCATCTAGCGAGAATATTATCATGTTTCATCATTCAGCTGCCCTTAAGGGTCATAAATCATCTACTGGGAAATTACAACATTAATGGCGTAGTCATGGGAGACTTCATTGAATATAATATTGAATATTGTGCAGAATTTTCAAAGATCTAGATTACCACCTACTCCAGAAAATCCATTTCAGACAAACTTGCATAAGGGTGAGTCATCAAAACGGCTAAAATACCCATATGAGGTTGCCAGACTGGCTGAAGAACGTGATACAAGCAGAAACAAAACATCTCCTATTAGTAAAATTTCTCTAGTGTCCGAAAAATGTCTTCTTTGAGAAGTTTGTTTGGAGAACTGAAAAAATGTCTAGTTTAATTTATTTACCTATACTACACCAAATTACATTACATAACTTTTGCAGAATTTATGAGAAAATATACCGAAATTCTGTATTGTTCAAATTTCGGTTAGCACTCTCGAATTCCACAATGAATATTCTAAATTTGATTCTCTGTCAGAATTTTCCAAATCATTTTTTTGATGTGAGTTGGATATACTTTTTGATATTTCGGTGTTGATGAATTAAAAGGTACATCTAATGCACTAGACAATCGAAACCTCATCATAAGAATGTTGCAGAACACCAAATCATCCATCCGTTTTTTTTATACATATGTTTCCATTAGACCTGTAATATATAAATGCAAAAATATTACTCAAGTAATACATTATTTGTTTTCTACCTAAATGTAAAAAAATATAGAAATTAAAATAGTCTACGCTTATTTTGAAAATCGTCCCCTAACTCATCTCTCCCAAGGACGATTATTACCACCACCCATTTATTATGACTNCCTCCCAATTACGATTATTACCACCACCCATTTATTATGACTTATGATACATGTCTGATAAAAGAGCTTCCTCTGGGGTCCTTGAAATGTAGATTATGTACAAAACTAAAGAGCTGCTGTAGAAGTGATAAAAGCTAACATTCCTTAAAATCACTGATTCACTTTAAGCTTACTTTGATCTATTGTGGAACTTAGTTATTTCAACTAGAAAAAAACACAATCTAGAAAAAAAAGTTAAAACATAAAAAAAAGATGAGAAAATTCTCAGCCGAGTTTATTAGTTCATTGAATCCTTTGACATTGAAAGTAGCTCATCGTTCACTAACTCGCTGGAAAGAATAACATGTTTGCGTTTCACACCATTTCTTTTCAGTCATTCATTGAAACTCAAAGTACACACAAAGTTGGTTTTCTCTGTGCTATGGTAGATGGTAGGGTAGAATGAATATAAGAATATGAATGCCTAGTAAAGAGGGGAAAACTCCTATTCCACATACTTTACTCCATATATCCTTTATCCTCTCCAATCCATATATCAAAAATAGAGTTTTATAGATAAAATAATAATATTGGGGATTTTCTATATATCGAAGGGACTAAAAATAGATATCTACTGGCATATATAGAGGAATGATGGAAGGGAATGAAGTCAGAAGGAAAGCGAGGGATTTTAAATAAACAAGGTCCTCTTTTTCCACTTCTGGAGAAAAAAAGTATTACAGTATGAATAAGTATTTGTCCAGGGACAAAGAATCGAAATTAATAGGAATTTATTGTGATTTTGACGCCTCAAGATCCTATATAAACAGTAAACTTGATTCTTAGATAGGTTTAGGCCTTAGGCAAGGTTGTCAACGGTTATTGCGATCGTAAATATATTGAGTTCTCCTAAGGCTACTTTAAATCGTAAAAGGAAAGCATATGTGGCAAAAGTAAAGGGAACACGAAGTTTTTTGTGTGAATTTGAGATATGAATGCAAACAAGAAACTCTGATGTCTGAAAGGAATGTACGAGTGCATGTTCGACCTATATTGAAATTTGAATCGATTAGTGAAACAAGTTGTATCGTTTTGTTTTAGGTCATTCCCGGGATGAAACTATTGGGTTTTATAGTTTGTTGTTTTAGCAAGATTTGTCTCATCTTGTTTTTACTCAGGGTGGAAGGTACTAGGATTCTGGGTTTACACTCTAGTGTTTTTAGATATTTTTAGAATGAATTTATCTTTCATTGTGAGGGATTAGATATATAGGTTTANATTTAAACAATATTTGAATTTACCTAACTTAATTAATTAAATATTAATTATGGATTTAAGTCTTAATGAACTCTAAATTAAATTCACTAAACTCAAAATCTTTGAAGCATAAATACCAACCAAAAACCTACTTTCTTATACGAAACTTATAATTAAGAATATCGACATAATCACTGGCCTCAAGGCTTTGACACAGAAAATCATTCTTCGACTGTTAAGTAAAAGTATATTAACTATAATATATTTATTGATAACTTTATTAGGGCGATGAGTGGCTGAACAAATTCTCTCTCTCTCACAGAAAAAAGCTTTAGCCCAAAACATAGTTGTTGCAACCGTAGATGTTCAACACAATCAAAATTCTGGTTGGGAAAGCGAGGAAGATTCAGAGAACATTTCAAATTATTCTTCAGCTGAAGACGATGTGGGCTAATATTTGAGAATAATCACGAGGAACCATGGGCGTTACAGTGGCATACTAAGTAGAAGAGTATGTGAGCCAACGCAAAAGGATCTTCAAGAAGCCAAACACTTCTTGAGGAAACAGAAAGGGNATTAGCAGAAGTTTGAATGAGGGAGTGGCGTGAAGAAATCATTACAGTTATCAATAACTTTATTGTTTGATATAGTTTTCTTATACCTGCTAATCTAATGTATCTATAGTATTCACGAAGATTAAGAAGTCTTTGACGAAGATTGTTCTAACTTAAAGGCAGTGTCATTGAATTCTACAGTTGAATCTGTTATAGTTAGTGGTGCTATTACAGTCAGTCCCTCAAACAATGTAACTGATATTTCACAGAAAAAAGCTTTAGCCCAAAACATAGTTGTTGCAACCGTAGATGTTCAACACAATCAAAATTCTGGTTGGGAAAGCGAGGAAGATTCAGAGAACATTTCAAATTATTCTTCAGCTGAAGACGATGTGGGCTAATATTTGAGAATAATCACGAGGAACCATGGGCGTTACAGTGGCATACTAAGTAGAAGAGTATGTGAGCCAACGCAAAAGGATCTTCAAGAAGCCAAACACTTCTTGAGGAAACAGAAAGGGCTCTGAACAACTTGACAGTTTGCGTTGATGCGGACTGGCGACAAGGAGAAACGTAGATCTACAATTAGATTTATATTCAAGCTAGGTAGTATACGCAAAATGGTGTGCATCAAACCTCAGCTTCTTGACTGGTGGACTGCCATTAGGATGTCACTTAACTAGTCGAGGGTGAAAAGTATTGCTTAATTTAGGTAATGACTTAATTTTTGTTATTATTTTATTTATTTTTGAATTTTAAAGAATTATTTTTCTGTGTTTTTAGAGTTTTTTTTTTAAATACTCTTATATACTAGTTTTGTCCGTCCGTCTGTCGTAAAGCTTTTGCAACGAAGATTTGAAGGGGTAAACATTGTCCGATATTGACATGATATACCTTATTTGAAAGGTCTATCTGACTACTACAAACTGCCACCAATAGAAGTTCTATTCGTCGACACCAGATGGCGCCAGTGCCTAAATTCTGGAAGCTTCCATTTTAAGTATTTTAAAATGTTAGTTAAGAAAATCTTAACCGATTCTCAAGCTTGATACCGCGTTTTCAAGGTACTGATGAGATCCTCAAACCCACATCATTAATTTTTGGAATTTCTGAATGCAGTGGCGTAGGGAGGTGAAAAACCGAAAAGTGGGCTATACAAAATTGACATTTAGCGCATAACTTCGTTATCTCGAATCCCGCAGTGTCGCGTGATACATAATTTGGAAGGTACTAATAAGGCCTACAAACCCCAATCAAAATTTTGAATATACATAAGCGTAGGAATGGGGCAACTGAGGAAAAATGTATTTTAATGGAAGTTATGAATCCTAACATGGTTCCTAATATATTATTCAAAGTGAGGATGAGCCAGAGGCTGTCAGTTGGGCAATTTCAGAATTTATTTTATAAAAAAACCATAGTTCTACTACGGTACGTAGTTCTACTGCACCGCTTTATTTATGAATTTTAGTGGTAAAAGATTAAAATGCACTTAATTCTCAAATGTCTAAACTTTTTATTCTTAAAAGTCTTACTTTAGTACAGGTATATTCTTTATGATCTACAATTCCGCACAATTAAATTATCAACATTCAGTAGTAATCAATAGTTACAACGAACTTGCTCTCTATCCGCCTACATTCTCCTTCTGTGGATAATTTCGTTATCTGGAATCGTGAGACGCTTCAATACAATAAGGTATTAAACGCATCGTAACTGTTCACAGTTGATCCAATAGACGAGTGGCTTCCCTGATATCTGTATGAAAGTAGATATTTCGTCGTTTCTTCATTCACCTTTAGCCCAATGGAACCAGCTGCTCTCTCAATACCATAAAAAACTTCATCACGTCATCCTTAGATCGTAAGTTTAAATCGAGGCCGGTCGACTACCATCACCTCGCAGTTATTAACTTGAACTGTTTCGGCGTCCCAGCAAAGATAATAAAGCTATGTAGAATGACATTGTCAAACCACCAATTTACTTACCTGGTTCTTGAAAATTATTATGATTTAATAGATCGGACCAAATACTCGGAAATCCTGACGGTAACTCCTATGTTTTCTCGAGTATTTGTCATGATTGAGGACAAGATCTTGTAAGCAATGATGAGGAGTTGTTCCAAAGAAGAGTTTGGTCTCCTTTTTTGATGATAAGACAGATGACTCTTTCGTTTCTCTATAGAATTCTTTTTTCGATCAATATTTATTGAGTTATTATTTGATTAAAGCTGATGTGTTAAGGGTCATCAGCGACATTGAATAACTCGGCGGGTATGCCATCTAAAAGTGAATGTGCGGACTTTTTTAGGTCTCGGTGACTTTGAATAGCTGTTTCTACTTTTGGAGCCTTTCAATAGATGTTTCTTTTACAAACATAGTTGCTAACGAACCTTCGTCAGATTCCAGCTTTATGCCCATACGTGTCGGTCTCTTGCAGTTGTTCTCAAATACTAATGGGTATATACCTTTCTTTCTGGTGTCTTCANTATTTATGAATTTTAGTGGTAAAAGATTAAAATGCACTTAATTCTCAAATGTCTAAACTTTTTATTCTTAAAAGTCTTACTTTAGTACAGGTATATTCTTTATGATCTACAATTCCGCACAATTAAATTATCAACATTCAGTAGTAATCAATAGTTACAACGAACTTGCTCTCTATCCGCCTACATTCTCCTTCTGTGGATAATTTCGTTATCTGGAATCGTGAGACGCTTCAATACAATAAGGTATTAAACGCATCGTAACTGTTCACAGTTGATCCAATAGACGAGTGGCTTCCCTGATATCTGTATGAAAGTAGATATTTCGTCGTTTCTTCATTCACCTTTAGCCCAATGGAACCAGCTGCTCTCTCAATACCATAAAAAACTTCATCACGTCATCCTTAGATCGTAAGTTTAAATCGAGGCCGGTCGACTACCATCACCTCGCAGTTATTAACTTGAACTGTTTCGGCGTCCCAGCAAAGATAATAAAGCTATGTAGAATGACATTGTCAAACCACCAATTTACTTACCTGGTTCTTGAAAATTATTATGATTTAATAGATCGGACCAAATACTCGGAAATCCTGACGGTAACTCCTATGTTTTCTCGAGTATTTGTCATGATTGAGGACAAGATCTTGTAAGCAATGATGAGGAGTTGTTCCAAAGAAGAGTTTGGTCTCCTTTTTTGATGATAAGACAGATGACTCTTTCGTTTCTCTATAGAATTCTTTTTTCGATCAATATTTATTGAGTTATTATTTGATTAAAGCTGATGTGTTAAGGGTCATCAGCGACATTGAATAACTCGGCGGGTATGCCATCTAAAAGTGAATGTGCGGACTTTTTTAGGTCTCGGTGACTTTGAATAGCTGTTTCTACTTTTGGAGCCTTTCAATAGATGTTTCTTTTACTCATTGGTGTTTCTGTTACATACATAGTTGCTGACGAACCTTCGTCAGATTCCAGCTAGCAGCTTTATGCCCATACGTGTTGGTCTCTTGCAGTTGTTCTCAAATACTGATGGGTATATACCTTTCTTTCTGGTGTCTTCAATGAGGTCTACCCATCGCTTTCGCTGTCCTCTTTTACGTGTACCATCTGGTTGCATTGAGAATACTCTTTTGCATGGAGCATTGTCA
>JXPG01014125.1:5653-23555 GCA_001015175.1 Megaselia abdita
CCATATCGGACAATGTTTACACCTTCAAATTTACGTTGCAAAAGGTCTACGGCAGACGGGCAGACAGATCGACAAAGCGAGTACATAAGGGTATTTAAAAANAAGGGTCTCATCAGTCTCATCAAAATTCTGTTAATGACAGTTTGTAGTAGTCAGATGGACCTTCAAAATGAGGTATCTCATGNGACAATGTTTACACCTTCAAATTTACGTTGCAAAAGGTCTACGGCAGACGGGCAGACAGATCGACAAAGCGAGTACATAAGGGTATTTAAAAAAAACCCTAATAAATCAAATAAAAAATAATAAAAAACTACAAGAAAATATCAGAAAATAAAAAACAAAAAAATATAAACTTTAATCTTACTTTATAAATAAAAACTTACGTTGATATATAAAAGTTTTGATGATGAATAAAGTATCTGGAAATCATTAATTTTATAATGAAACACTTCGTATTATTTATATATAGTATATTTCTTGTGTAGTTAAATAATATAATATTTAACGACAAAAAAATATTACGTTTATTGTATAAAAACCTTAAGCATTTATTTATGTTATCAAAAATATCTGAAGTGCATAACACAACATGTTATAGTGTCGAATGCATCTAATGACTGACATCATAAAGATATGTTACTCATCAAATTCGTACAATTCATAAGCAAATACATTTTTACTTGTATAATTCCCAACAAATCTATGAGAAAAAAATAAAAATTACCGTTCGTATAATTCTTAACCTATCTTTGTTGAAAAGTAGTTTTAAGTATATTCGTCTTATTTCCATTCGAACAATTCACAACTATGCTTTGTAAAGAAGACAACTGACATGAAAAAATTTAACACATTAAATTTCCATTCGTACATTTCACCATATATTTTCATTTGTTTAATTCCAACAACTCTATGAGAAAAAAATAAAAGTTACCGTTCGTATAATTCTTAACCTATCTTTGTTGAAAAAATCATCTCTAATTCTTGTCTTAATTCCGTTCGTACAATTCATAAGCATACAAATATTCAACCCGCATTATCCCAGGTAATCTTAATTTTTCTTATTTTGCTATTTTCTTACAAAAGAAGAAATAAGAATTTTTTGAAAAGAATGGTAATATTTTTTCGGGACTGATTTAGAAATCTTTACGACTTCTCGTCTTAGAAAATTATTGTTTTATAGCTCTTAAACCATTCTTCGCTAAGCAAGAGAAAAGTCATTTAGAATAAATAGTAATACTGAACTCTAGAGTCTTAAGAATAATTTTTCTGTTTTCAGAATTCAAATATCTTATACAAAACTACTCTTTGAATATTGGTATATATACCAAACCAATTAAGACGAAACGAGTCCTCCCAGATATTTCAACTGTCAAATAAGTATGTCTTCAACAAAGCTTATTTCTATTCTCTAGATCACTTTAAGAAGATAGAAAAATATTAGTAATAGATAAATTCAGACGTTTGAAAGAATGTTTCAAGAATTATTTTATATTTCTTAAAGAATATTTAATAAGATATGAGAATTCTTTAAGAACTCTTATTAAAAGATATTAAAGATTTCTTGAAGAAAGGAATTGATTACCTGGGAGAATGTCTATAAAGAATTCTTTTCAAATTTAGAAATCTGAAAGTGTTCCTAACCCTTCTTAAAGAAGTTTTAGAGAATAAAGTAAAGAAATAAGACTTCTTTCAGACTTTTTTTTCTTCGACAAGACTCCTTTTAGAAATTTTAAAGAAAGAACGTTTTTTATTAGGTGGTAGTGCGACTCTTAAGGGTAAGAAGAAGACTGACAAGGAGATTTCACAAAGCCAAGGACTTAACTACTATCGACAATGAAATTCGATTTATAAGTTTTGCGGCGTTAAAAAATATATTCGTCAGTAGTACATTCTCCAGAACGAAAGAAATACACAAGGCCACATCCCCTCCCAAGGACCAAAATTCGGTTTTTGATACCTCTACAATTCCTCTTCATGCGGTAACTTCTTCTATCCTTCTTCTCTTTTATAAACTGTTAAAAATCGAAGTGTAAATCGTTAAACCTCAATCGGTGTAGCAAAAATTACACGTTTTGAGGTGTAATGTCTACATTTCAAAAGGTGTAGCCATTTTTATGCATGCAATGAAATACACGTCAATAATTATGAAGAAGTGTTTCAGCCAAAAAAATTCAAAAATGATTTACACCTGCAGTTTTAAAACTTACACGCTCAGAGGTGTAATGCTATATGTACACCTCAAACGTGTAAATTTAACACCCCGATTTTTAACAGTGTAGGTGTAGAAAAATGTTCCATGGATTCCTGGAGAAGTCTTCAGGATGTATTTAGTGACGCCTTTTTTGATATTCCGAAGAAATATTTAAGACGTATTCTAGAAGGTCTTTGAAAACCTTTGGGAAAAGAAGTATCTTAAATCTTTTGAACTAGAAGAAGAATTGTAGAAGTTTTGAATACTAGTTCAAAAGCTTTCAAAAATGTTTTCTTCCAAATGCGCTCAAAAATCTTATCAAAAAATAGACTAGTGATTTGAGCCATTCTGTAGACTCCCTTGTGTACCGCTGAGCACAACAAATATACCATTATTTATTAAAAAAGATTTATTGAAAACAAATTTAGTTTAAAGATTTAAATCTTGGTGAAACATGGTGGCCAAGTAATGTTTTGACCGCGGATTCTCATTCTGCGTCCAAAAATAACAATATCTTAAATCCAAGTTTTTTTTCGTATCGATCCCGTTCACCGCCAAAATTACTTTTAAAATCTTACTTATGCATATTGATTTAAATAAAACATTTATATAACATGTTTTTAATTAGAACCAAAAAGATAACACTATTTCAATATAGCTCTAATTAAAATAATTGTTAGAAAGAAAATATTAACTATTTTTCCTTTAAAATGGGACACATATATTTTTTTTTTTTTTTCATGCTGTGTAGCTCCTACTAACGTTTATGTATAGTACTGATGAAGCACAGCGTGGTGGTTATGCTTACATACTGATACTATGTATTTTTCATAGTAAATGGGTGGGTATTCTAAAGGTATTCTAGCAACTGTAATCTAAAAGGAACGCGGTATTTCAATAATGCTACCCGGGCTCTATAATACTGGACGTACTCTCTATGAATGGTGCTGAGATATGTTTAGATCACTTTTTAGTCAGAACCCGGTTCAGAGCTAGAATTTCACCTAAAAGCAACCAAACATTCAACACCAAGTTAAAGCTACGAAACATACATGAATATGACCAACTCGATCAGCTCAATACCGCTTATATGTCTTATATGAAGACCACTGTAACCAAGTCTCCGAAGCAATTAACATAGTTGCTACTCAAGTTCTGGGAGAAAGGCCATCTGGAACTACCCACAAGATTTTAAACAAGATATGGTCGGACGAATCATGGATTGATGAGTGCAACTTCTTGAAAGAGCGCTTAAATTGCAAATCGACACCCACTACCTCTTCGATTTCAAGCCATATGCAGCATCGACAGACGCTCTTTCACATCAATGAGATCGTATGGAATACCTAAAAAGCTCAATGTTGTTGTTAACGTTCTTATACATCATCATATTCATCATTTTCAGTTTCAAGTTTGATAAATCGGGCAACTTCAATCGGTTTTGTCCAGAGGTTTAATTCGCTTCTTTTGTTTTTCGGTGACAGAGGTCCCGGAGATAGATGTTGAACAAGAGTGGTGATAATACTCCACCCTGATTTACCTTCCTGTGCTTTGATTTGGTGTCGCGGAATTCTACATATGTTAGCATGCCTTGGATGTAGTTGATAAATGCGACGTGAGGAATGGTTCCATGATCAACGCCATCAGAATATAGTGGTTGACTAGGTCAAAGACTTTGAACATATCCAGAGCTACCATTAAGGATCTCTGGTGGGCATTGACGTTCATTTAATCCTTTTTGAAACTGGTGGGGAATTCTGTGTAGGACGGTGACTGTGCTTCTATTTTTACGTTAACTATGCTGGTGTTCTGCCAGGTGAAGGTCCTCGCTTAACGTAGGACAGAAGATATATTGGTATGTAGGATGCTCCTTTATCCTCCTCTTTACCTGGTTTAAGAAGAGGAATTGTTTTACATTTGTTCCAGATGTTTGGAACTTTACCTGTTCTGAAGATATGATGTCTGTTTGCGTCTTATGCCTGAGGATTTTCATTTTCAGTTTGTCGTACTTAGAGCATGCAAATTAAACTCGTTGCCACATCGTTTGTTGTCGCTGACTGGTGATCCATTGAAGAAAATTTTGATGTTGTCTTTCTCTTCTGTTGCTGAGTTTCTTTATCACTTTCAGAGGTTGTTGGATTTTTGTTAGAAGTTGTTCGGAGTGCCAAAGTTGCGGTCGAGTAGATGATTTATGTGAGGGGTCAGGAAGTGTGATTGTGGAGTATGGGATATCTTTGTGGATGAGGAATGCTATTCTACCTCCTAATGTGCTTCTATGTCTATCTAGTCGGACGATGGAATAATTTTGTCCTTTTCAGGTAGTTGGTTGGTTAAGGTGCTATCGCCTTCCAGTCTGACGATTCTGAGTTCGATCCTCAGTGCACGCGTCAGAATTTTTAGTAAGAAATTTCTTTCGCGTGAGTCGGATATACTACCTGACGCCACCCTCATCGTTTCGATGTTGTTAAAATAAAAGGGTACCTCTAATACACTCGTTAATACAGCAGAAAGCTCATCACTGGCTCTATTCAGAGGAAGAGGGAACACTAACAACACTGATAAGAAAAGCAGCTGGTAAACACATAGGAAGCAAACATTCCTTAATATCACTGCTACACCTTGTCACACTTTTTCTTGTCCATGAAGGTAAGATGGTACCTCTAAATCCCATGCAATTCCATTACATGATTTTGAGTGGTGTGGTGGGTGGTAGTTGGGCGAGGTGGGTTGGATTGTTGCCATGTTGTCACAACAGGGAGCATGGTATGGACGCGGTCACTGATGTAGGGTGGCTCTAGTCAGTGAGGTGCATCTCTGATGAACCCAATTTCACATTGAAGACACATTAGGTTTCTTGTGATGTTTAGCCTACAAACTATATACATTTTATACACGTGACCAAGCCACCCCAGCTTTGACATTTTGGACTATCGATTCTTGTGCGTACATTATTTAAAGCTCGTCGTTATATCTAACTCTCCACGTCTTCTTTATTTTCAACTCTTGACTTTCAACTTTGAACAATTTCTTCGAGGTATTACTGGAGTAATTGATTGAACTACCAAGGTATATGAACTCCTTTACTTCTTCAAAATTACCATCCAATATTAACAGTTTGGTCAACATTTCGAAGAGATTTTTTTTAGTGGCAAGCATGAATACAATTTTGAATGCTTTAACATCCCATAGCATATGCTGTTCTCCACGTCGGTCTTCCACAGCCCAATAATTTCAATATCATCAGCGGCGTAGAATATAGGAATTTATTTTGGAATTTTGATTAGAATAAATAATAATTTAATTTAAATTCAGACTTTTCTTCTACAAAATGTTTTATTTAAGAAAATCAAGATAATTCAGTAATAAAATCCGATATTTTAAAATGTTCACATTTTCTAAAAAACTGTACATTTTTTGGTAATAAAATCAAAAGCTCTTTTTTTCATTATTATTTCAATTTAAACATTTGAACAGTGACTGAAAAACAACCCGGATCTTTATTTAATTAAACCCTTCCTTATCATAATGAATTCATGAATTCCTGTAATCTACATTCACAAAAAAACTTTTTAAAATACAATATTAATAACAATAAATCGAGTAAAACTGAAAAGCCAAGATGAAAATCTTACAAAAAAACATTATTTCAATCTAATCCTTAACTAAAAAACAAACCTGAATTTATTGAATCCTTCCTTTCTCCTCATCATGAATTCCTGAAATTTTTATTCACAAAAAACAAATCTTAAAACAAAAATCCAATATTAAAAAATAATAAGTAAAGCTGAAAAGCCCAAATAAAAATCTCACAAAAAAGCAAAAAAAAATATTTCCAAAGAATTTCAACAAATCCTTTAATGTTCATAAAAAGGTTCACAATTTTTTTTTATTTTTTCTTTCTTTTTTGGTTAAAATTAAACAAAAGCGTTTTTGCGAGCTTTCAACACTTTCAATTTCGAGCGCGAAAACAAATTTTAAGAGATTCAATGTGCGTTTTGAAGCGTTGAAAGCAGGAAAAACGTTTATAGAAGTGTTGTTAAAAATTACAGTTTTTGAAAATTTGCAAATTTAAAATAAATATTTGTTTAAAAAGGTTTTTGATTACAAAAAAAGTGCAAAGTCAAAAATTATTTTCTTTCAAAATTCCAGTAGCAGTTCTTGTTTTTTTTTTTGTGTTCTTTTGGCAAATAATTGAATCAATATTTCTCGTGTTTTGTGTCTCGGAATGTTGTGTTTTGTAAATTTTAGTTTAGTTTTGTAATATAATAAGAGATTGCAAAAACGCACCATATTCTTTGTGTTTGTTTTTTGGTTTTATTTTTCATCTTAAATCGTTTATTTTATTTTCAGAAAAGTTTGTGCTTAAAATTTAAACATTATAAAAAATAAATAATAATAAAAATATTTTGACTAGACTTTGAATGATATTCAATATTAAAAACTTGTTTCTTCTTAATTTACTTTTCTTTTTTTATTTCTTTTTTGAGTATTCTTGTTAGTAAAGAATTAGCAGACAATTTTGCAGAGGTTTTTTTAAAAATGTCTTTAGATTTTTTGTTCAGAAATTTTATTTAAAAGATCTTTATTTTAGTTTCGTAAGTTGCTTTGATAGCCAAGCTTTCTAAGCTATCTCAGGTGGGAGCAGATGGTTTTGAAGATCAACGAAATTATTCTTTTTTATCAAAGTTATTTGAAAATTTAAAACAATTAAATTAAATAAATGTTTAAAAATTACATTTCTTAAAATAATAAATAAATAAATTTTAAATTTAAAGAAGATTCAAAATTATTAAGAGCTAAAATAAATAAATTTTGTTCATAAATTCCAGAAAAACAACATAAAATGCTAAGTTTAAAAAAAAATAAGAAAATAAACCTCAAAATCCAAAGACAAAATAAAAAACCGCTGCGAAAACAAATGAAAACATGTTAGTGCATTAGAGATAGAGGAAGGAACTGAGGATAAATCTTTGAAGGAGGAGGTTAACTAGTTAGTATTAGAGGAAGACTCCAGCTCTATATGTTTGTTTTTTTTTTTCTTCNATAAACCTCAAAATCCAAAGACAAAATAAAAAACCGCTGCGAAAACAAATGAAAACATGTTAGTGCATTAGAGATAGAGGAAGGAACTGAGGATAAATCTTTGAAGGAGGAGGTTAACTAGTTAGTATTAGAGGAATACTCCAGCTCTATATGTTTGTTTTTTTTTTTCTTCTATTCTTTTAAAATATCCTACTTTATCTTTATCATTAACTTTGGTTGAATCGACTATTTTTTTTGTAACAATTTACTTTCACGTTTTTTTCTTCATATATAGGAAAATTCTATTGTTTTCTGTTTCTCTTGAAATGTTATTAATTTTCGTTACGTTACATTACGGTTATGGAACACGCGATACATATTTAAAACCTATATATTTGAATGTTCCTAATTTACCTCTATATTTAATATATACTTTCAAACTTAAATTAGGATTAATGTTTAGTTATCGAATTTTTTTATAAATTTTGCGCGTTTTTTCTCATGATTTTTCTTATTTTTGTTTTAATTACTCTTAAATTTATGAGTATACTTTTGGAGCTGCTCCACAGGTCCTTGAATAAACACCATGTACTGCGATGGGAAGTCTAATACTGTCGTGAAGTGGTACAACATGTTGGCGAACGCAATCACGTATTCACAGAAAGCAAAGTAACTGAAAGCTGTGGAGAAAATTTTAATTAGTTTTAGGGTATTACTTTTGTAATATATATTTTTAAATTAGATACTTTTTCACTGAAATGTAAAAAAAAGTTTGGACTCAAATTTTCTTATATTTAGGCAACGAAACTCAAGTCACAACATATTTTCAATTAAATTCAATTTTTATTTGACACATTTTAACGTTTTTTGTTAGTCNTTAGGGTATTACTTTTGTAATATATATTTTAAAATTAGATCCATTTTCACTGAAATGTAAAAAATGTTTGGACTCAAATTTTCTTATATTTATATTATATATAGAAACTCAAGTCACAACATATTTTCAATTAAATTCAATTTTTATTTGACACATTTTAACGTTTTTTGTTAGTCTAGTAAAGATCGGACAACGCTAAGGCTAGGCTAAGATAAAAAAAAAAGTTAAATAGTTTAAGGCACAGACGGACGGACAAAACGAAGACTTGCGAAAAATATAGCGTTCATACAAAGCATATAATATAAAACAAAATAAGTAATTATTAATGTTGTTGATTTTGCATTTCTACTTTCTTTTACAGAGATTCTCCGATGCATCTTACAGGCTTAACAAAAAAAATTTAAAAAAAATGAAGAAATGTTATTCCAAAACTCTTAATAAAGCTTTTAAAATTAAATGCAAAAAATATTGTACTTATTTTAACTTTTGCATATTTCTTTAATGCAAAAGTTAACACAATCCAAAATTATTTTTTTTGCATTTAATGTAAAGACTTTTCGTGTTATAACGAATAAATGTTTTTTCCATGTTTTGTTATTTTTGAGATGAAATTATAAATTATTGAATTTCCAAAGTATTTTTGTTAATATTTTTAAAGCTTTATTTACAAAATTCTTCCATTAATTTTTCAACCCATTTTCTTTTTTATTTCTTTTTAAATACTTGTTCATATTCTATAAAAATTTTAAAATAAAAAAAAGAAAAGAAAACTATGTATTTTTATGTTATAAATTTTATGTTAAATTATTTTTTTTGAAAATTAAAAAAATCTAATCTTTATTTAATCTTAAAAGTTGAAAACAAATATTAAATCCAAAAACGTTCAACAATAAATATAGATTTTCAAAAATTTAGAAAACATGTTTTAAGTTTGGTTTCTATAAATATTTATTCTAATCAAAAGGTTTAATAATATGAAAACAAAAGATATATTTAAAACCTTCTGAAGATAACTTATGTCATTTTGTGTTTATTGTTTTAAATATCAAATTTAATAACTATAATTTCTCGTAATATTTAAAAAAGAATTGTAACAAAATTAAACATGGATATTAAAGTTATGAATTTTCAAAGTTCAACAAATTTTTAAATATAAATACAAAAACATGGATTCATAACAAAATTATCATATCATAATGAAAATATTTAAAAACATAAAATTCAAGTTTTAAAAAATAAATTTGAAAATTTTAATAACTATGGAAAAAATCATAAACTTCTAAAGCACAATAAGCTTTTTAGAATATTTATATTAAAAATTATTTGTTGTGTTCATAAATTTTGTTTTAAATTTCAAAATTCTTAAAATTAAATTTATAAATTTAACAAGAAATTTAAATTACCAAAACCAACATCTTTTATGAAACCTAAAAAATAATTTTATTTTAATTATTGAGATTTACTTTAGTTTTATGGGATAGAAATTTCCTGAAATTTTTTTGAGTTTAAGATAATTTGAAGATTTTTCTTAACTAACGTGGGACAAGTTTAATATACTTAAAAAATATATATTTTTTAAATTCAATTTTTTTATATAATTCTGTTATATCAATTTTAATATGTGATTGGATTGGAAAACATCTACTTTGTAAATTTTGCTCAATATATAACATTTTTATGAAAAAGTTTAGAGGACAGTATTGTGACAAAAACATTGGGGCTTTGATTTGGATTTTTTTTTAAATCTAGAAGAATTCTAATAGCAAAACATTTACAGTTTAAAGACATCTAATAAACTTCTTTATACATTTTCATTTATTTTGGAAACGTATTTAAGACTTATAAAAAATCCGTAATGGTTTTTAAAACCGTTTCGGAGATGAATGTTTCTTTTATTTTTGGCTATTTGTTTTTTTTTTTTTTTTNCAAAAACCTTCAATTTGTATTGTTTTGAAAATTATACAAGAATTAATTTTGATTAAAGAAACAAAATATTTGAATTCAATGAAAATCTATTTGAAATATTATTGAATTTTTGCTTGTTTTCTAATATAAAATTTTAAAGTATTTTGTTGTTTAATTATTTTTTTTATATTTTCAAAATATGTAAATCTTATTTTTTGTTGTTTAAAAATAGGTTTACTTTAATCTTAAATCTCCTTTTGATCTTTAAATTTTCTTTCTATTTAAACATACAAAATTACATCAAATTGAAAACCATTTTAACTTTTACTATGCAAAACAAATTACCTTATTTAGGAAGATTTACTTTAGGGCTTAATATTGATCGATATTCCTTGAATTTGTCCAGGGTTTATGAAAAGGTATTTTATCCCACTGATTGTAAAAATAGCCGTATGTATATATTTTTAAACACAAAAAAAGCTTTTTTAAGCCACCTTATAAAAAAAAGACCCATAAAAAGCCTTAGTGAGCATTAGGAAGCCTTTATATGAACGCCGGAAGTACAGGAGTTAATCATAATTTGGGTTCAGTTTCTAATGTTGGTCTATTTCACATAGAACTGCGATTTGAAAGAGGCTCAGCAATAATTGAGAGTCAAGTTACATTTCTAATAGTTCCTCAGAATAGTCTTAACAAATTCATAAAACATTATCATACAGAGACTTAATTTCGTGTAGAAAATTATGTGATTACAACAAGAACGCAAATTACTCATTTAAAAAAAAAAAAAAAATTTTTATGTTAATTTTAATTTTTTTTTCACTTTAACTCTGCGATACTTTTTTTGCTTTATTTTTTATTAGATTTTTTTTTAGATGAAATTATATGATCTTCAAAATATTTAAATGTAATTTACTCAAATTTGTAGTAGATTTCACCTGAGAAATGTGGGTTCTTGTAATAATATTTTTTTTTAAATTAATTTTTAATGATACTAACGCTCTATAAGCTTTATAATGTTATATGAATTTATTAAGAACACTCTAGAGAATTTAACAAAAACAACTTGTCAATTTAAATAGACCCAAATTATGAACAAAACCTTTAGTTTATAAATAAATAAATTTAAAAAAAAAAAGTAATAAATTTTTGGCCTCGCAATGCTTGCCCGGTCCTTATGAAAATTATTTGTATGAACCCCTGAAGTAACGTAGGTAATAACAATTTGGGTTCAGTATCTAATTTTGGTCTATTTCACATAGAACTGCGATTTGAAAGACGTTCAAAATAGTCTTAACAAATTCATAAAACATTATAATACGTACAGAGACCTAGTTTCGTGTAGAAAATTATGTTATTATAACAAGAACGCAAATTTCTATATTAAAAAAAAATATTTTTATGCAAATTTTAATTTCTTTTTACTTTTTGTTCTGAAGTACTTTTTGCTCTATTTTTTATGAGATATTTTTTACATGAATTAGATGATCTCCATAATATTTTGATGCAATTACTCAAAAGAATGAATTGTTTCCACTTTTATTTAGTTATTCTCCATAAAGTACAATTATATTAAAATATTTGTAGTAGATTTCACCTTGGAAATTTGGGTTCTTGTTATAATAAATATTTTTTTTACATGATACTAATGCTCTATAGGCATTATAATGTCTTATGAATTTATTAAGAACACTCCAGAAAATATAAAAACATTTATTTGACTGTCAATTTAAATAGACCTAAATTATGAACAAAAACCTTAGTTTATAAAAAAATTAATTTAAAAAAAAAGTAAGTTGAAGTTGAAGAAGCAAATTATTCTTTCACTGAAGAGTAAAAGGGAAAATTATATCAAACAATTTAATATTCATTAATTTTTTTTGTTCGACATTAATATTTTGTAGCTAAGTATTAATTCAATGTTTGTTTAAAGCAAACTACACTACAACAAACTTAATCAAGACGCTCTCTGAGCACAAACAATTTTAAATTAATAATCATACGTTTGTTTGTCTTATTAAAAAAAAAATAATTTGAAAAAAAAAAAAAGAATAACATGAAAACAAATATTTCCATCANAACTTTTATGATTTCTTCATTAATTAAAAAATGGATTGAAAATGTTGCTACTAAAAACTTACAACAATTGATTGTTCACGACTGATTTTTATTGGTCCACTTTAATATTTTGTAGCTAATAAATTAATTCAATGTTTGTTTAAAGCAAACTACACAACAAACTTAATCAAGACGCTCTCTGAGCACAAACAATTTTAAATAAAAAATCATACGTTTGTCTTATTTAAAAAAAANAATTCAACAGCCCGAGAAAATGTTAGTGTTGTTCATATATATCGCAAAAAGCTTGTAAAATTATTTGTCTTTCAACCGACAAACGTCTTCCTTAAACGAATGGAAATTTATGTTCATTAAGAAATCCTAAAACGTTTCATGAAGAGTAACAAAATGTTCTCGTATACGTCTTATATAAAAGGAAAAGCTAAGAAGTCTTTGTGCTGGATTTTTGTGAGAAAGTTTTTTTTTAAGAGTAAGTTTTCTTTTATTTAATATGTTAAGGTTTGTTGTTTATATCTCTATTTAATGCACAAAAGGTTCGAATTCCGCTAATATTTATTGGATTTAACTTATTTGAAATATATATTAATAAGATTGCTATGAGTAGTCTTGTATGGAAAGTACTATTGTGGATTTTCAAAAGAAGTTCTTGCTCGTAATTGGTAGGATTTCAAGTATGTTGAGTTCTTTCGTAGCTTTTGCTTTTATTATTTTAGTATAGACTTTGAAATTCGATTTTTCATAGAGAATTACTCCAAATATTTAATAGTTTAGACTAATTTTATTGTCATTAAATTTTAAAATGATATCATTCTTATTATGCTTATAAGATAAGTTTATGGCAATTGTTTTCTCATTATTGAACCGTAAATTTGCACGTTTGACCATTCATATAAAGAGTTTTTTTATTTTTGTAATACTATTTGATAAATAGTATTACTATTAGAAAAAGAATGACGCTCTAGACTGAGGCTTANGTGGCATTTAGCATGAAGTCCTTAATGTCCATTTGACTAGTGATAACACNATAGCATTTAGCATGATGTCCTTAATGTCCATTTGACTAGTGATAACACTTGGCCTCCAGACTGTAACGTTTATTAAAAGAGAAAAATATATTTTTCATACAAAATTTGAGAGGTTTTTGAATGTTCCCTTCTAAAATTACTATAAAACTTGAAAATAGCAGACAATTAGTCAGACAGACAATCAGAATTTGAAGACAACAACTCACCCATATCATGGCAGTAGAATCGATGTTTAGCAAAGAATAACAAGAGACCGATTGTGCTGGCAATCGACAAAGTAAAGAAGTGTTTCTTCCATTTCAAGGATTTGCGTTGAGTTTCGTTTCTTTGGCCGGTTGGATGTAAAGCCTCATACAGTTTTATTGAAGCCAACATGTGGCAAAGGGAGGTCGTCATAAATGTTATAAAAATTTTCTCATGAATTGCTGGAATTAAATAGAATGGTTATAAATACTCAAAAAAAACAAAAGAAAATACTCACGATAATTCTCTTTATTTGAGATGTATGTTACTCCACCTAGAGCAGCAATTTCAATGGTATTTAAAAGACACACAAAGTTTATAAGGAAAGTGGTAGTTTTGAACTTTTTCGGCGTNGAAATAAAATGATTATAAATACTCAAAAACCCAACAAAAAAAATACTCACGATAATTCTCTTTATTTGAAATGTATGTTACTCCACCTAGAGCAGCAATTTCAATGGTATTTAAAAGACACACAAAGTTTATAAGGAAAGTGGTAGTTTTGAACTTTTTCGGCGTAACATTCAATTTCGCTAAAAGACTTCTGTAATAGTTACGGTACATAAATGTTATGGGAATCCTAGGTCCTATGTGTAAGGCGATCGATATTCTCCAAAAATATCGTTGAGGGCTAACCCCAGTAATAGCACTTATAGATGGAATTACGTTGTAAACACGGCAATGTGTCTCATGGACTTCATCGAACTGGAAGACATATGCGAACACAAAACACAAACTTAAGGTTACCAAGGGAATCGCTGCTGTCACTAAACATATCTCGTGGAAGCCAGCTAGGAGATTTATAACAAGCTGTGAACAAAGAAGGGTTTGGGTTTTTGTTAGTATTATTAGTAATTGAGAGTATGCTAAATCGGAATTTTTGTGTTATTTGAAGTCTAATATCAGAAATTTAAATCATAAACTTGTTTATAAAATCATTACAATACTTTCATAATCAATAAAAACTCTAGTTAGTCATAGAAATCCTAACAAATTTTTAGATTAAAGGGAAAATCTGTTACAAAATTCTATACTCAATTTTAGAAAATGTTTTTTCGTCGGAATTTACAGATTTTTTTTTTAAACCACTTAGCTGAGTCTTACATACTTTCTAAATTCCTTTGAACTTACAATTAATTTCTTCATGGAATCTATTGTAAAAAGGAATAGGCGCCAGACCCATAAATCATTTTGTATAGATTTCCAAGTTAATGTTCAGAGGTAATTTTGTATCTTAGAGACTTATGAACCTGTTTTGAATTCTTAGATATCTCTAAAATTTAATTGAATAGTTATATTCATTTTAGAGCTCTACTGTCTAATTTGAATTTATTTTTATGAACTTATTATTTGAAATGATCGATTTTTGTTGCAGATTTCTGTTCTGTTTATGTTTCTGATGGGTTTCTGTATTGTTTATTAAGTCATTTATTAAAAAGGAGCAAAAAACTATAGTCAGTGAAAAAAATAAACTCTTGGCGAATTCGAACTATATCTAACAAGCTATGGAGTTTAAGGCAAACATAAATATTTACTGAAGGTGTGGGCTTTAATTACTTGCAGGTATAGATCAACGAAAATAAAAAAAAATGAATTTAATAGTTATATTGAAGAGCAAAAAACTCCTAATTTGAACTTTAAATATGTTTTTTCCCAAAATATTATAAGCACTTACTCGAACTTGAGACAATATCCGTGTTATGAACACTATTATACTCGAATTATGAAAGCATTATAGTTTTAAGAGTTTTAGAAAAGATATAAGACTCATTCATTCAGTGAAATATGTGATATCATTGCTTGTTGTGTTTAAACTATTTTCAGGCTCCTAAATGATTTCTTGAGACATTACGTATTTTATTAAGGAACAATGTTCTCAATAATAACATTAGTGATAGATATTCGTTTATAATTTTAGTTTTACAAGAATATTCCTTAATAGAGTCAGTGATGAGTTTTCTGCTATTTTAACGTCGTCATCGTCAGGAGATGGGTTCTAAAGCCGCTGCGGTTAGTTTTGTTGAGGCGATTTGCAAAAAGAAGTCGATTCAATGTCGAGTGGTTTTTTTTTTTTGCTTTTGATAATTATTTTACATCAACTGTTATGCAGGAATTGGGAATAAATGGGACTTCAAATACCTCAAGGCAGTGTCCTTGGACCTCCTTTTGTAATCGATATTCATGGAGAACTATATTCGTAACTGATGTGTTTTATAGAACATGACTTCAACTGTTTAATTTGTTTTTAATTATGAAGTTCTGTTTCAAGCTAAGTAAATATTCTGAATTAGAAGGTAAGCTAGAAACAATTGAGCTTCAGAATCAATAGGTATTAACAACATGTTGGGGTAAGTATCTCAGCAACAAGGAGGTCTTGTTAGAATAGTAATGCTGGAGGTTCCGAAACATGACGATTAACGTCAATATATGCGGGCTATTTCAATCAAATTGGCATTAAAGAAAACATATATTGTGTTGAGACTTCACTATTAAATCAGTAAGCTGGTAGTTGTTCCACGTTGTTTTACTTTCCAAAAGTAAAACAATTTCAAATTAAAGCTCATATTAAGCGAAAAATTACAAAAACACGGAATTACTAATTCAACATTTATGGGTTGTTTCTAATTCATTATCGCTGAAGTCATTATTTCAAGTTTGAATTTTTTTAGTCACATGTGTCTACAATGCTCATAAAGAGACACTCAATTGAAAATTCTGCTTTTCAGAATTGTTTGCTAAATACATTCGGACTGTAGGGATTTTGTAATATTTGTATTTGATATTTAAACAAATTATTGAGTTAATAACTAGTACTAAAACTTTGGACTTATTTTTCTAGAACATTGTTTCTATTTTAAAAAAATGGAAAACAAAACAAATCGTAAATTTTGATGTTAATTTAACATTTTTTAATTTTTGTTCTATTCAATTAAACTTTAAATACATTAAATAATTATAATGTTTAATTATTTTGTTTAATTTGTATATTGTTTGTACACTCATAAGAAACAAAATTAGAATTGAGTACTTAAGAATAAACAAACAAAAATAGNATGTTAATTTAACATTTTTTAATTTTTGTTCTATTCAATTAAACTTTAAATACATTAAATAATTATAATGTTTAATTATTTTGTTTAATTTGTATATTGTTTGTACACTCATAAGAAACAAAATTAGAATTGAGTACTTAAGAATAAACAAACAAAAATAGCTGAGAGTTATTCAAATTTTAAACCTTTAGAAGAAAGTTCAGATTGTTTTTCTGAAAAAAAAAACTGAATTTAAAAGCAGACATATAACAATAAAAATATTGGGAATTGAACCTAACTCCTCTTTACTGGGTCTAATATGACATCATTACACCATAATTATAATATACCTTTTTTTAAATTTAAATAGTGAAATTAATAAAAAATGCATCGCTTGGGTTTTTATTAATTTTAGTAATCAAAAATCTGAATATTTATGAAAACAATACTCTTTTAATTTATCTATATTGATTTGAATGTAATTTTTTTATGAAAATATAAATAAATTTAAGTACTTGATTTTGATACTGTATGTTTGTACTTTTTTTAAATCTAGAGTTTTTTTATGGTTCTTAAGATATGACAGTGTTTTGTTAAAAGTTGTGTCTAATCATAATAATTTAAAGCTTAAAATGTTTTTTTTTTTAATCTAAATGGCTTTGGGACTTTGTAATTTTTCGTTGATCTTCTTAAAGGATTTCTTGAAATGATGTGTCGTATTTCCTCCTTAGAAATCAAAGTGTTTTACCCCTCGAAAAGATTAGATATTTGGAAGGATTTCTCGCTAAGACTTGTTCGTAGTCTCACTAAATAATTGCATGTGCTAAAAAACAGTTTTTTAAAAGTAAACTAGATCCTAAGCTTCCAACTTAATTTGAGGTCTATTGAAGTCGCTGACAAACCTTACGATAAGTGTATGATTTATCCAAATGCTCTGATTTCTAGTTTGTTTCCAGAATAAACTCAAGGCACACTGTGTTGCGAATATTCTTCTTCAAAAATGTAATTGGTGAGACCTCTTTTTAATTACAATTCTTCAGATGTTATTATTGGTGATCTTGACGAAAGTTTTCAAAAAAGCATTCAACAGCATGGTTCGGTGGTGTTTAAGAAAGTATGACTCATATTTTTAGAATTACTAGGAGTGTTAACCTACTGCTAAGCTTTATTTAATTCCGAAAACGGATTTTGATTTAAGAAAATATGAAATATTTTTCTTTTTTGCGGAGAGGAAGAAGTCTCGAAATTTATTTCGTTTTAAGTACATCGGGACTGTTAATTTTATGTTAGCCTAGTGAATGAACGGAAAAATTTGCGAGAGCAATGTTTTATTTTTGAGGAAGCATTTTCTGCTTCTGCCTTAATTGAATGTGTTTTTTTAGTTAAAGCGGAAAGGACTGCGTATGGATTATTTAATGATTTTTGATTAGCTTCCAAGAAATTTCTTACACAAAATTTTTAAAGAAAATTTCAAATCTACTTTTTTGTTTCCCTAACAAAATATTATATAAAAGAACCATTGGTT
>JXPG01014132.1:8853-18923 GCA_001015175.1 Megaselia abdita
TGACCGAAAAAATTTCAAAAACGGCGGCGGCCCCATCAAACGAGGCGGGAGGTAGTAGCAGCATTGAAAGCACTGTAAAGCAGCCATCGGCCACTTCAAAAGAGGAGGAAGACGACGACATGAGTGGACGTCCCAGGACAACCTCATTTGCTGAGGGCAACAAACAACAACCACAAAACTTAGTATTAGGTGGAATGAAAGTCAGCAGTGAGTATTTTCTTTTTGAACTATTTAAAAAAAAAAAGAATCGAACAAGAGGTTTTTTAAAAATAGAGATTATGCACGTGATTTTCTCGATGTCATTTGAAATATTTTTGAAAAATATTTTTTGTTTTGTATGGAGGAGGGATTGGCCTCGATGGTAGTTTTTATGAAAAGTATTCTTTGTGATTTACTATATTAAAATGTTGAGAAGTGAAGACTTTGCGATCTACTTTCTAAAAAGAATCTGAAAAATACATGTTTATTTTTTGATTATTTACTGAATAAAAGACTCAATATCGTTCACCCATTCATTATTTTTTAAATAGATATTGTATGATATTGTAATTCCAAGAGCTTAATAAGATTCTTTCCGCCATATTCATATCACTCCAACCCAGAAGACTCTTCACCTATAAAAAATAGTGCTAACATTTAGTGAAGGTTTTTTGTCTGCAAAATGTGTAAGAATCTGCACTTTTTGGTTTTGTATTTGAATTTTTGTGTGGAATTTCAACAATTTACAATTGTTAAATTAAATAATTAAATCAAATCAAAAAATGTCTGCAATTTTTACTAATATTTATACAATAATGCTAGATATCGACAAAAATGATACATTTTTATACTTTTTTAAAACAAGCAATTTTTTCCTCAAAAAAATACATTCACAAAATTGTGGAAGCTTACATTAAATCCAAAAAAATCACTTTACTAAATTAAAACATATCAAGTGTGATTATTTTTTAATTTAGTAATTCTTTATTTAGTGTTAATTTATTCAAGCTTTATGTTCCAATCCAATTCACAGGTTCAAATCCCGACATATATTTTTTAATTTGAGCTTTTAAAATTAAAAAATTTAATTAAGTTTATACATAAATTAAGGCAAACAAATTAATTGAATGTTTTTTTTTTGCATTTGAAATTTCCTGGCATTCTTCTACCTTTTTCCTGTTGTACAAAAATCTAAAAAAAAACAAACCTCCCCTAAATACATTTTTTGTTCAAAAATAAAAAAAATAATTCAAATTCAGAACATTAAATTAAACTCATTTATAAAATTTTGTTGAAATAAGAAATAAAATGATGTTATCTTGATTTTTTAAACAAATTGATATAAGCTTTGTCTTTTAAATTAATTAAAAAAAAATTAAAAAACGAATTTNCAAAAAAAACTAACCTTCAAAAATAAAAAAAAAAATCAAATTCAGAACATTAAATAAAAACTCATTCATAAAATTTTGTTAAAATAAAAAATAAAATGATGTTTTCTTGATTTTTTANAAAAACAAACCTCCCCTAAATACATTTTTTGTTCAAAAATAAAAAAAATAATTCAAATTCAGAACATTAAATTAAACTCATTTATAAAATTTTGTTGAAATAAGAAATAAAATGATGTTATCTTGATTTTTTAAACAAATTGATATAAGCTTTGTCTTTTAAATTAATTAAAAAAAAATTAAAAAACGAATTTTTCAATCATATTTTTGAATATATTAAAAAATTAAGTAAATTTTAATTTTCCTGAATGAAATTTATTTTTAAATAAAATGTTTTCCCGAAAATTTTTGAAATCACGAAAAAATTAAAAAAATTTACATATTTTTTGCATGAAATAATTTTAAANTTAGAAATTTTTGAAATCACGAAAAAATTAACAATTTTTACATATTTTTTGCATGAAATAATTTTAAAATTATNAAAATTAAAAAACGAATTTTTCAATCATATTTTTGAATATATTAAAAAATTAAGTAAATTTTAATTTTCCTGAATGAAATTTATTTTTAAATAAAATGTTTTCCCGAAAATTTTTGAAATCACGAAAAAATTAAAAAAATTTACATATTTTTTGCATGAAATAATTTTAAAATTATGCTTTTATATATATAAAAACCATAAGCATTTATTTATTTTATCAAAAGTATACAACATTTTAAAAAATGTCACATGGTATTGAATGAAATCAAGTATTTAACTGGAAATCATCAAAACTTTTATAAATCAACGTAATTATTTATTTATATAAGAGAACTTTAAGTTTAAATTTATTTTTTGNTTTTTTAGTCAGAAATTAATAAAAGTTTTTTTTTGTAAAACGGAGTTTTTTTTAATCATACATAATTAAAATAAGTTCTCAATACTTTTCGTAATTTTCCTGAATTAAATTAATTTTTAAGATGTTAAAAGTTTTCAGGATTATTATAAAATTTCAATTATTGCAATGTTCGAAATACTGAAAAGATTGTATAAAATTGATTGATTGAAAAAAGTTTTCAAATCCTCCCTTTTTTTTTAAATTTATTGATTTTGTCTTTTAATTAAAATTTAAATACACTCGGACAAAAAATTTATATTTTTTGTATTAATAAGAAATCCAAAATTTTAACATTATGCTAAATTTAAATTCGCATTTTTATGTGAAAAATTATTTTAAAATGTCGGGATTTTTGCATTTAATAAAGAGATGCTGACACTTTTTTCGGAATTTTAGCTTTTTCTACACTTGATTATTTCATATTTGAATTCTTATGTGGAAAGAGTTTTTTTTGTTGTTAAAGTTCGAAAACTTACCTTAACTAAAAATACACTCAAACAAAAAATTCATACTTTATGCATATTTTTAGAATTAAAAAATGAAAAGTATTGAGTTAAAATCGCATTTTTGTTATGTGTAAAATTATGAAAAAATTTCGGGATCAGAACTTGAGATAGTCAGAGTGAAACAATGCATTTTCTTGCATTTAATTAAGAAGTATCTGCAATTATCATCGAGAATAAAATGTGCAAAGTTTTAGCAAGAAAGTGGAATTTTAGTCATTTTAAATAGCATTATTACTGAGCACATTTAAAATGCCGATCTTCTTCAATCGAATTAAGTGCAAAAAAAATAAATTGAATATATATTTCTTGCATTTTTTATTGCAAATTAAAAAAAGTGGATTAAATTGTGTTAACGTTTAGCAAGAAAGTACGAATTTTTAGCACAGAAGTTAAAAATCTAAACTATTTTTAAAAATTTTAAATGTCATCATAAAAAAGTCACAATAACCTATTACATTTTTTAGAGTCAACAAATTTAGTTTTTTCTTATTTTAACTCAAGAGAGTAGGGTTACACTAAGTGTAAAAACTTCTCAGCAATAAAAATCTTTGGAAAACTAAACAATCACTAATAAAATTTAAAAATCTAGAATCCCCTAAAATTTATAAATACTTCTCTTAGAACAAAAAAATCAATTATATCTTGAACCTTTCCTATTTAGATAAAGTCCACAGACACACCTCAACAACCTACTCTCAACAATAACAACGTCCTTGACGTCAATTGTCATTAAAGTGAAATGAAAACCAGTTCTTCTATGTTAACCAAATCTCTAGGAATTCCATGAATTTCTGAAAGTACGCCAAGACCATTGTTTATCATTCTTCGGTGTTTTCGCTCGTTAAAAGTAAACATGAACAAATATTTCTTCTGTTTAATTAGTTCGATCTTTTGAACTCATTTTCCTCATGATTCTACTTCTTATGATTCCAACCCTTGTCAACAAGAATAATTACATTCACTCAATGCATAAATCTTGTCGATCAAGTCAATAACATGCACTCAAAGAAATAAACAAGTCAACCTCTTCAAGTTCGCAGATCTAAATTTAGAGGAAAAATCACATTCGATAAAGTTAATTAAAATATTTGTTCGTTCTATCCATCTATCGAATGGGCAGACAAGTGAGCAATAGCCAGCCGTGCCTCTTCTGTCACATAGTAACATAGAATCATTTGGCCAAAAGCCAGATAAAACCAAATCATTTCATATTTCAACTTCAAAAACGAGAAAGTATTTTCTACTCTACTCTATATATGTTTTTGAAATACCAACAATTTTCCACCTGGGGCGATTGGGCTAATGAGCAGCGGCTAAGGCTGTGGACTGTAGATACTGTATCGAGTAGATTGAAAGAGGAGAATAGACTTTGGTGACCTATTTCGAGATGTGTGCGTGAGTGCACCACATGAAAGGAAAGGAACGGAACAGCGTATCATATCAACAGATACTTATTAGAATCGTATTCATAGCTATTTTCAGAATGTGACCTATTTTTGGAATACTCAATTTTAAATCGATTGCTGAATGCATTTGAATAGACTCGGTACGTGTGAGAAGCTTCTAATTTGCTTTTCTATTGATGGAATGGAATGAATTATCGATGGTAATTTGACATGTGTTTCAACTGAAAGCTAATGAGTGCGAAGTTAGAAGTTAGTTGTTGCAGTTTTTGATGGCTTTTGTGAATTTATGATTGATGGCGACAATACTTTATTGTTTTAAATGGAGCAATGATTTTTTGTTTCAAATAGAAATTATAATATGAATCCAATAGATTCTTATACTTTCTCTTCGTCATGCAAATAATTTGGTTAACAAGATTTTCCTAGAACTTGTATGGTATTTGATTTTGAATAGTTTGAAATAAGAAACACTTAATTAACATAACTTTGTTAAATGCTTTTTTTTTTCATTGGATGTTTCACAGTTCGTTTAGTATGGAGGCAACTGTCATTAATGTCTTTGAATATTTTTTGTTGAAGTATATTTTTTTTTCTTTGAAGGAAAGTGTCATTTTTTTCAATAAAAACTTTTGAAAAAAGAGGAACATTCTGATTTAGAGAAGTTGCTCTCTTCTGCTCAATGCAATTTTTCTACTAAAATCCTGTTTGAAATTGNAGATTTAGAGAAGTTGCTCTCTTCTGCTCAATACAATTTTTCTACTAAAATCCTGTTTGAAATTGTATTTTTTTATGATCTCGTTGTCTTAAGAGCTATTGCCATTAAGACGAAAATAAGTATACGCGGGTGAGTCCTATGTTTTCCCGCAAATTTCTTCCGAATATTTTAAAATGAATATACAATCATTACAATTTCTTGAATACATTTATGTTGGAAAAGATAGAAACATGTTCTATTCTGTAATTTACGAACCAAGGAAATCCTATTCAAATTTGTTTCAATATTAGTTTAATATTAATTTAATGTTACCAGAAAGTTCTACCATAGACAAATAATAGATAGGCAAAATTTCGTCTGATATTTTCCACTGAAATTAAACACCCTACCAGAGCTAGAGAAAGTCGCTGGCGTTCCCTATTCGTACAAAACCTTACCTGAGTTGCAGTATAGTGTCATTTTTTTCCCCAGGTTTTTTAATTATTCATGGCTTATTAGGTATTGCAAATTGATTAAAATAGAACCGTAAACCAAGACATTTAGTTATAATGAGCACACTTAAAATAAAAGTCTTAATACTTACCACAACATTTTGTTAATACCTACTTTGAAAAGCCTTGTGTAAAAATAATTATACCTATATAGGAAGTTCATAATTTTACTTAAATATTCAACTTCTTGAAACATGTTGCTTAAAAATATCTATGCAAAAAATACACCATTAAAAGAAGAGAAGGAAAAACGATCTTAAAATTAAGAAAGTCAGTTGATGCAGGTGTGAACACTCTTGCCTTCCACTCTGACTATTCTGAGTTGGATTCTCAGTACACACATTAGATTTTTTCTCGAGAAATTCTGGGCATTTCGATATTGGTGAATAAAAGTGCTCCTCTAATACGCTCTTTACAATAGCAGACAGCTTTTCACTGATTCTTTCTGGATGAAGAGAGAAAACTAAAGAACTGATGCCTTGAGCCACACTCGTTGCATGAATTAGTATTCTTACTGTTTGTCTCGGTATTCCAATCATTAACACTGACTACAACTTGAGGCAGTTACAAGTAACATAGTATGTCCAAGGTGATCAAAAGTGTTCGTCATAATTCTTATCCTTTGTATGGTATTTNAAGAGAGAAAACTAAAGAACTTATGTCGAAAAACAGTCTTGAACCACCCTCGTTGCGTGAATTAGTATTCTCACTGTTTGGCTCGGTATTCCAATCANGATGCCTTGAGCCACACTCGTTGCATGAATTAGTATTCTTACTGTTTGTCTCGGTATTCCAATCATTAACACTGACTACAACTTGAGGCAGTTACAAGTAACATAGTATGTCCAAGGTGATCAAAAGTGTTCGTCATAATTCTTATCCTTTGTATGGTATTTATTGTTTTGCTGAAGTTGATGGGTTGAATTTTTGTTGTAATAGTTTATGGAATTTTAACACCTTCGAAAACCTTACAAAACTCTCCGTCCGTGTTTTTTTAACAATATTTTCACCTTTTCGAATTTCCAAAATATATTTCCATCGCAGAAATATAATTTGGATGCACTTTCAAATTTCTCCCAACATTTCCCATACAACTATACCCATATTTCACATATTTTCTTTTAGTATATTCGTATATTGCAAACAAATAAAGATATCCTCCCGGATATTTCAACTTTCAAATAAGTAACTCTTCAACGAATTAAATTTTTCATTTAAATTTGTCTCGTGTGATGGAAATGGAGACTTTTAAATTTTAAAACTTATATCTCTCATTGTTACTTCTTACATTTTTCTCATTTCGCGCTAGTCAATCATTTAAAACCAATTTAAAAATATCTTTGAAGAACATTTTAAGTCATCTAGAAGTTTACTTAAGAAGAAATGAGAAATATTATTGCTTTCTGAAAGATCTCCCTATATCACTTTAACAAGAACAAGAATTCTAATAGATAACTACTGACGTTCAAAAGAAAGTTTCAAGAAATCTTTTAGACTTCTTAAAGAATATTTTTAAAAAAATGAGAAATATTATTGTTTTCTGAAAGATCTCCCTATATCACTTTAAGAAGATTGAAAAAGAATTCTAATAGATAACTTCAGACTGTTAAAAGAATGTTTCAAGAAATCTTTTAGATTTCTTAAAGAATATTTAAGAAGAAAAAAGACTTCTTTAAGAACTCTTTTTTCTTTTAAAAGATATATAACAGATTTCTTAAAGAAAAGGAGAACGACTAAATGTTTCTTAAATAATTATTTTCAAAAAATTTAGAAATATGAACGTTGAAAAAAAACTCTTCAGCGCGAAAAAAGTAGTTATTCAATTGCTGATATAGCTTTTATTGGGTGTTTTGATGTTGACGAGTGTAGGTTTTTCGAGATCCTATGAGGTTCTATATTACTAAAATAATTACTAGAAACTTATGGTTGGACATATTTTGTGTTCTTTAGCAAATTTTCTTGAAAAAGCTATTCATTTTTTAGGTTTATACAATTTTAAGGCGTGTTAGTGTTTGGATTTTTTAGAGACTAACGTCTTTAGAATTCTTTGAAGTAATATTTCTAGGAGTTTAATACTGCGCATTCAAATTCCCCCCGTTACTCACTTTTTTAAGCCATTATGACGCATGAAAGTGTTAACTCTTATCTCTACGTCCGATATCAACTCGTCGAGGCGATATTAGGCATAAACTTCTCAAGCACAAAATAAAACAAGACAGAAAGTCTTAAACACTGACAATTTTCTACAAGTTTTCCATTCCAATATNCCGTTACTCACTTTTTTAAGCCATTATGACGCATGAAAGTGTTAACTCTTATCTCTACGTCCGATATCAACTCGTCGAGGCGATATTAGGCATAAACTTCTCAAGCACAAAATAAAACAAGACAGAAAGTCTTAAACACTGACAATTTTCTACAAGTTTTCCATTCCAATATTTTTAAAAACATAATTTACTTTTCGAATTCTTTGAATTTGTTTTTGATTTTTTTCAAGGATCAGGGGTAATGGTTCGTTTTGGAGAGGTTTTAAACCTTGTAATAGCACACCACAATACTATGTTGCAACTTCTTGTGGCAACACCGACTTTTTACTCAATGTGGGTTAATACTGAAATTAAACGACCAACAATTCTTCAACATTTTCCTTCAATAACAACAAAATATTTGAATTCTCTTTTTCGTAAGTACTTTAAATAGACGAGTAATTTTACTAAACCTCATCTCATGGACTTCACTTCATGAAGGACTTCACTAATGAGTCATCTTAAAGTCTTTTCACTCACTCTTCGTTAAAATAGACAAAATCACAGTCCTCCCGGATATTCCAGAATTGAAATACACTCGAAAAACCGCCTTTTCTAGTTCCATTTAAAATTTAATAAATCAAAAACCGCCAAATATTTCCAATTAAATAAGAAAATAAATAAATAGACCATGTCCAACCGAATCACATCAAATTGACAGACAGACAAATGATTCCCGTGAAAGGTGTTAAATCGAGAGGAAAAAAATCAATTCATTAAATCACCTGTCAAATTGGCCAATTCATCTACTTTTTGAGCAATGCGAAGGTTCCTCATATCTATCTATACATGGGAATGCATGTATGTTTGCTTTGGCCGGCTATTTGGCTGGCTAGCTGTTTGTCTGAATGAACGCGTCTACCAAGTTCAATTGAAATCTAGTAAATTTATTGCATTCGAAATAGTTCATGACACTGTTCTCTGTTGCTCACAATCTTTTTCTCTGTTATTTTTTCACATTTCTTTGTTATCTTATCGATTGATTTTTTGCTCGTTTTTTCTTTGTTTTAAATATTTCTGGAAATTAATTAGATACTTATTTTTTGTTTGGCTCTGGGTAGTAACCGAGTCGAATAAAGATTTTTGGCATTAGAGTGAGGTGATTGATTTGAGGTTGAGGAAGTGGGCTTTTCTTTTACTTGAGGGCTCTTCAAGTTCAAGGGGTTTCCATAGGTGGTTTTTGTTTTCGAAATAACAATGGCAATAGAGAGAATGAATATGACGATGTTGGGTTTGGTTGCTTTTATTAGGGGTATGTGTATATCTGACAAGAGAACTAAACTCAAAATCGAAAAAAAATAGTGCTTAAATTTTTAGCTTAATATATGTATTCATAACGTGCTAAAAATCAGCACTTTAGTTCTGCAACTAATAGGTGAAGCAGAAATATTCACTTTAAATTAAGGGATACTGTTTCAAAAAGATCTAATNGAAAATAGTGCTTAAAGTTATAATTTTTTTTTAATTTTTAGCTTAATATATGTATTCAAAACGTGCTAAAAATCAGCACTTTAGTTCTGCAACTAATAGGTGAAGCAGAAATATTCACTTTAAATTAAGGGATACTGTTTCAAAAAGATCTAATTAAAAATCAAGAGTTAAATTCAAATTAACAAAGAAATATAAATGCTTTGAGAAAAAAAAAGATGAACAGTTTAATCTGCTGATTTTTTACACATTTTAAAAATGTTAGAATTAACATTCCAAATCCAGATCCAAGCAACAGAAGAATATCAGCATTTTTGTTATTCATCTAAAAAGATAAAACTATTTTTAAAAGGTGTACATTTTTACAAATTTTCAAAATACTAGAAATATTAAATTTAAGCTTTTTCTAAAAGTTCATAGACATCATATTTTCAAACAAGAATATTTTTATATTATTTATATATTCAAAATGCTTAAAAATAAAGAGTGCTAAAAGAAATGTGTAGAATTTGAAATTTTCGCTAGAAAAAATTTAGCTTGGCCAACAGTTTTAATAATTTTTAAAATGTGCTTTTTTTTTTAATTAAATATACAAAATGTAAGAAAATAATGCAAACGATTGACAAAATGCGCTAATTTTCTACAAATTTAAAAAATGCTCAATTCTTTTTACTTTTGCGTTAAAATAAAAATCTTAAAAATAGTTTTTCCAAAAGCNCAGTTTTAATAATTTTTAAAATGTGCTTTTTTTTTTAATTAAATATACAAAATGTAAGAAAATAATGCAAACGATTGACAAAATGCGCTAATTTTCTACAAATTTAAAAAATGCTCAATTCTTTTTACTTTTGCGTTAAAATAAAAATCTTAAAAATAGTTTTTCCAAAAGCTTACACAAAAAAAAAAAAAAAAA
>JXPG01014145.1:746-11205 GCA_001015175.1 Megaselia abdita
TATATAAAAGGAATTGACTGTGTAATTATATATAATCCACATAAAGTACCAACAAAATCAGAAAATTAAAAATGTTATTAAAACAACCACAATAATAATGTTATAATAGCATATTTTAAGCTATTATTAAGAATAAAATACTTTAAAAATTTGACTTTCAAAAATACACATAAAAAAATGAATGAAAAATATATATTAGAAAATTGGAAACAAGTAAAATAAATTGTTTTTAGAAAAAAAAGAAAATTTTACCGAATTTTGACAAAATACCGAGCATAAGGTATACTGAAATAAGTAAGGCCCATCGAAGGTGGGCCAGTTCTTTTCTGGATGGGAAAGGTTCCAAGGCTCCAGAGACGGTTCCGTGGCCAAATTTTGTTTTTCACAATATGGAGGGTATCGTTGAACTGGGAATTTTGAGAGGAGAAAGTAAATTTATTGGGAATCCATTTCTGGGATAGGAAAAATCCGAGATTCCAGAAACGGTTCCGCGGCAAAAGTTCCACAATATAAGAGTCCTTGAATGGGGTTGCAAAAATTAAATAAATACCATCAAGAATTAAATAAACAAATATTAAATAATAATTACAAAAAATAATTAAAAAAACAGCAGTGGAAAAAATTCAATATTCTTACCTTACAATAAAAAAAAATAAATAAATAAAAAGTAAATACAAGAACAATTTATTAAAAAACTACAGGGTTAGCAGACGTAAAAAAAAAACTGAAATAATTTTTTTAAAAGTTAGCACTAACTTAAAAAAAAAAAATCCAGAAATTGCTTATGCAAACATTTATTTTTTCATAAAAAAAACCTTCAAGAATCAAACTCAAAAAATATTTAATTTTAAAAAATAATTAAAAAATTACCCGGCAATTCAATTTAAAAAAATTAGTAATATTAATAAATACAAAACAAACCTAAAATATTGTGTAAAAAATAAATAATATCGGTAATTCGACTAAGAAATATCATAGTAAAAATTAATATAATTTTGAGAGACCACATTCTTTTAATGTTTTAAAACCAATTAGATGTATCTAAGAATTCCGCAAAGAATAAATATAATCAAACATTATGTAAAAATATGTTACAACAAGTACAAGGGAGAAAAAATAAAATAAATAACTACTTATACAAAATTTAAAAAATTAAATATTAATTCGAAAATCAATCCGCTCAGCCAAAAAACTTCTATATTAAAATAAAAATAAGAAAAATTTAAATGAAAAATATATCTATATTAAATTGAAGAAACAAATAAAATAAATTGTATTTAGAAATAAAAGAAAATTTCGCTGATTTTTAGATTATATTTTTTTACTAATTTATTAGACTTTATGTGCACAAATAAGGAATATTAAAATAAGCAAGAGTAGTATAGAGCCAGCTAGTATATTCATATATTCGAGTATTTAACTTTTAAATATTCGGACTTTTTGTCAAGTATTAAAAAGTCTTGTTTATTACTTCGACATTTTCAGTTTTTATGAATTGAAATTCATACATGGTGGTGAACATTACAAATGTTTCATGACATGTATGAACTACGCAGGTCACGATAATTCCACTTCAAGTTATCCACAAAAAGAATACAAGAAGCAAACTCAAGTAAAATACTTATACTACATTACAAACAATATCACCTCTATCATTAAAATAAAAGCAAACGATCAAGCATATTCGTAAAGAGAACAATGTTTGAAAATACATTAGGAAAAATCAAGTAAAACTTGCTCAGACTGCTTAAACACAGCAATACCTGAAGCCATGAACTTGAATTTGAATTGGTGAGCTCCTGATCTGGAACTCTAAAGTTTTACTATCTTGTACAGGATTGGCCAACTAGAAGAATTACTATCTTCTCAATAAAACTTCCCTTTAAAGTTTAGAAACTATAGAAATGTCTAAGTTTAAGATATAGAGGAATTACCACGAGGAAAGGTTCCTGGTCGAGTAACAATCATCATTCGCAATGCTCCCACATGTCTTTGGATTCCTCTGACTTCTTAACAATGGACAACGAGATGTCATCTGATCATATTCCCCTCAGCTTTAACCTATATTCTACAAACATATACCTTTTCGCGACAAGTACAGGTATAAGAGCCCTCGTCACACCGAGACTTGTCTTGTTGACTTGTCGAGACATGTCTTTTTGATAACCTTATTAGAGTCTTTAAGACACCAGAATCTCCGTATTACAACATTTTGATATCCTACTTTGTGTAACGAAATGTCAAGCAATAACACCTCAAGAAATATAGTTTTTGATACATCAATAATTGTGTAGTAACGATTCTCACACCAATGGGCCGAGTCGCTTTGTTGTCACATTGCAACTTGAAGCCATTTTGAAATGTCGCAAGGTCGTTACAGAGACGCTCTTAAAGAAGGTTAGTGTATTTTGTTTTGAACATTGTTTTATTTTTGGTATGACATAATGACGAGGTGTCACTTCGCGACTGATCAAAGATATATTTGTGATGCACTTTGTGATATCCTTATGTCAACTTAGTAAAAAAAAAGATTCTCACGGTAATCACAGTCTTGGTCTTGTGATGGGCTTTGGTTACATTGGGAAGAATAACAATTTGCAACTGTTCCATAATCACATTGATTTTGAAATTGTTTCTGGACAACCAGTAAATTCTGCAATGAATATTGATTCTTTGAGATAACCGAAGAAGTTGATACTAATTTTTTGGTCATTAAGTATTGAAACAGGATACGACGACAATTTCAAACAACAACTGTCTCTGATATTGTAGTTTATGTAAACCAATTCTAAATAATTTCAAGAAGAATCATATTCGGTAGTAATCATAAATGGATCAATCTATTGAAGAATTTGAAGCCTAGCAATACTAAATGTTGGTAAAGTCATACCCGACGAAAAAGCGGATGTGCTTGAAAATAATTTTCAAAAATTCCATGAGCTCACAACTCATATGAGGAACTCTATCGACTTCAAGGTTGAAAGGGCAGTCACAAAAATGAGCAGAACACAATTATTAATTGTAGATGAAATTTCAACAATTTATAAAACCAGTAAAAACCATCCAAGATAGCATCTCGAATTGTTAAGAAGTTACAAATAGTAGCAATACAGAAATTTGTTGACGCATATTGAATGCTTGTATAAAACTAGGTATAAATATTTCCAGCATTGGAAAAATTATTGAAAAATTAATCATCGTCAGAGCTTTACAATACGCTAAGTGAAACAACATTCTCTTACAAAAACAATTTTAGATCAAGCAGATCGTTCCAATGGATATCTTCTTATCTTGCTTAAAACCGAGTACTGCCAGAGTTCAAGTATCAGTTCTGTCACCACTGTTATACACTATTTTCACATCAGATTATAAACCATCATCTTATGTTAACGTGGCCTACTACGACGACGAATCGGTCTTATCAAATAGTCAGAAGTCACCATAAACAAATATATATATATGATGATTTTACGAACCGCTCCGTCTTTTCATAATCTACAAATCGTTTCATTTCAGTTCGCTCGGTCTTTGACGATCTCGCCTTCGTCTACCATCAGGAATAGAATAGCCTCCTCATGCATGGGGTATATGTGCTAGAGCCATCTGTTGCTTTGCTTTACTTTTAACGATGCTGGTATCCCTTATATATAACTCATAGTTGTAACGCATTCTACATTCGTTTCTTTCACAGATATGTCCATAAATCATACGCAGTACTTTCCTCTCAAATACCACTAGAGGGTTCTTACCTACTTAAGACAATGTTCATGATTCGGCACCAAATATCAGAACTGGTGTTAAGAGTGTCTTCAGCTTAATATTTCTTCGTATTAAAGATCTAGATCTGAGAAGCCCTGCTTAATCTATAAAAGTAGCGATTGGCGAGCAAAATTATCAGTCTTTCCTGCGTTGACTGAGCTTCCCAAAAACGTGAAATCATTGGCCGCCTCGAATTCATGAACTCTAATCTTGATGTTAGAAGACTGTTAGCGATTTCTTAGTACAACTTCGTTTCAGAACTTCAACATTTCGGGCCACTATATCAATTTCATCCGCATATCCCAGCAATTGAATCGATTTCGTGATGATGTTTCTTGATGTTCGAATCTCAGCTCCTCGTACTATGACCGATGTTAAGCAAATCATGTATCTCATGTATCTGCCGCAGTGTGAAAATCTAGTCAGATATATATTTTTTCCGGGTCTGAAGCCACCACATTGATATTCTCCACCCAAGCAGAATTTAGAATACCATTCCTTCTAGATTACCGTTGCTAGAATACCTACAGAATCTATACCTCCACAACTTGTAAATCTACTTGTAGCCATATAGGAAAAAGTACGATTTTTCGGAATTAAATACTTCTTAAAAACCTATTGAATCCTTCTTCATATGTTCTTGTAGAAGATAAACTAAAGTCGTTTTCTATGCTTGGGTAAGACTACATAAAAACCTTCTTGTAAAAGGTGAACCCAAACTGAATTCTAAACTTCTTGAAACCCTCTTTAAAACCTGCTTTTAAAATACTAGAATATGAAGGTGACTCCTTGATTAGTTGAAATCAATATAGGAAACTATACATTTTGGGAAACTCTAGACCAGGAGGAAAGTGAATGAATGAGGAACTATTTGAAATTGCAAACTATGGTAATATATCATTTTAAAGGGAAAATTGGGAACGTGGTAAATGAGTCTTTTAATTATTTTATACTTGAATATTTTTAACTTTAATATTCAGTCTGTATATAAAAAAAGTTCCAGTACTCCACATACTTTAATGAACTACTGTATTGTGCAGTACATTATCTGTTCATGCTGCACGCATTTTATTGATAAAAATTTACATATTTTTATTGCCGTCACCATTACACATATTTCAAGGAACTTACTTACACACACAATAAATGTGTGCTGGAAACTGATCAAAATAATGTGTATGGTTCATATTTGAATGAGTATCGTAATTATTAAATACGTGTTTTACATGTATTTTATTCCTACATATTTTTGAATGTGTATAGTATAGTAACAACATGCTTGAAATTCAATAAATTAATGACAACAGCTGGCTATTGCTAAAAGGGCTGGCAATTTACAAAAGAATAAGGCCAAGCTGACTTCGCTCTCAACAAAACCATATTTTTATCAGACATGTCAGCCATGGTCCAATATAAGCCATCTCAGCCACCAGCCGCGTAACAATCGTCAGCCATAGCTACGTTCCAGCTACGTTCCTACAGCCGGGTTTAAGATTTTTGTAAAATTCATCAAAATATAAGCCTCAAGGACTATTTGGTAAAATATAAGCCGTCCAGCCGCCAGGACATGGAGTGTGGTCAGCCATCAGACGGCCTAAATTTAAGGCTGCTGTTTTTAAAAAAGTAACGCTTCTTTATTATTTTAATTAAAATTTATTAAAATTTTTCCACTTGGAAATCTTGGAAATCGCTGTCGTGTGATTTTTTCTTATTTTCTTTAATTAGTGATACTTTTCCGGGTTTTCTAATTTTACGAGATTGCATTTTTCTTACATTAAGTTCTCTACCGTCAACTATATGACAAAACTATAGACGTGATAGGTTTTCGGCGGGGCCAAAAGCTGTAGGTTTTTTTTCACCCGACAACATGAGTGTCACTATATTTTACATTCTAAAATATTATTCTATTCTCATTACATACAAATATTTTTAACTTAAAAACAAATATCCAATTATTTTTTTAAGATTTATAAACAAGCTTGAACGAAAACATTTTTGAAAGCTTTCTTCCAAACATATTTTCAGTGTATTCAATCATTCTTTTCATCAGGTATACAAGAGGTTTACAAAACATTTGAAACCAGTTTCCAAGAAGTATTCTAGAATGTCTGAATTAGTGTTTAAAAGTCTTCGTGTTTAAACCGTTTAGAAAACCTCTTGAACCTTCTAGAATACCTCTTAAATATTTCTTCCGCGAATACTAAAAAAGACGTCACTAAATACCCCTTAGAGGCTTCTCCAGGAAACCCTGGAGCAGTTTTCTACGCCCATAAGAGATGAAGAAGGATTCTAGAGGTAGCAAAAAACGGATTTTGCTCCTTGGGCAATGTTGTTTTAGAGGAAAGGTTTCAGGTGCTCACATAAGATAAAAGATAGAATCTTATACCTCTGAAGTTTTTACATTCCTATATATATGGATGTTGATATGAGACAATATCTTATGGAAAAGCTGATGCAAGAAGTTCTGAAGTTTTTAGAGTATATATGATGTTATCATACTGAGATAGTATCTTATGGAAAAGCTGATGCAGGAAGTTCTGAAGTTTTTACATTCCTATATATATGGATGTTATCATACTGATACAATATCTTATGGAAAAGCTGATGCAGGTATTCTACGAAGCTGTCCCTATCGCTTTTAATGAGCTAAGCAGGGAAATCCATCGGACCCAGGACTCTTGTTTGTTTTCAGCTTTCCTATGGCAGCTTTAATCTCAGAAAGCTAGGTCGACGGTATTTCGTCTTCTTTAGTTGATTCCTTGATATCTAAAGACACGTGTTATAAACGTGTGCAAAAATCCATTACTGCTCACATGAAGTACTTTAAGAAATTAAGAATTCAAATTATTTCCTCAAAAGTACAAGCCATCGTAATCCCATACAGTCAATCACATAGATTAACACCGAAAAGAGAGTTTAAGATCGATGATGTTGAAATTGAATTCAGTGAAAAAGTATCTCGGATTAGTTTTAGTTGTTTAGCTTAATTTTCGTGAACACATTTCTTCAATAATGAACAAAGCTACCAAAACCTTTATCTTTATTATGCAGTCGAGAATATCACTCACTTCAAAGCGAGTCCTCTTTGAATAAAAGCATACACATCCAAAGACTTCAAGAACTACAAAACATAGTCTTGAAGCTCATTAACAACCTCACATGGCGACACTGAACTAAAGGACTTCATAAGGATACTGGATACGACATTGTTCCAGAGCTTTTAACCAACACTACAACAAATTCATAAACGTATATCGACTCTCCAACTAACTGAATCCTTAGGAATTGAATGCTAATCCGATACTTAATTCAATAAAATCTCAATGTAAAACAAAAGTAACAATCGCCTACAAACCCCAACTAGTTAACAGAGACATTTTTTATCCAATGGAAGTATAACGAATTTCAAGACTATAGAAAATAATTGTATGAATTTTATCTATATCATAGTACGAAATCCCTCCAAAAAATAGTAAAAAATACAACTTCCAATAAAAATTACAATAAAAAAACAACGGTCAACAAATTCCCAACACATATATTCAAAATTCATCTCCAGACCGGCTGCTGTCGGGTATAATCGGATATAGAAACTGTGATAATATGTAGTGGGAGTGATTACGAAGGATGGTAATATCTACATCGTTTCTTTGCTGCTGAGCTGATAATATAATATAGCTACAATTTTATTATCTGCAATGCACAAACGAGTAAAAAGGATAATTGTTTAGGGGTAGTTAAGTTAAGTCAGATAGCTTGGGGTCGTTTCTTGACAACGGAAGTCAAAGGATATCAATTGTGTATTTTGTATATTGACCTATTTAAACACTACACCAACAAAACACGCTTCTAATGTAAACATAAATATGTTTTACTCCGTTTAGGTAATTAGTCCTCTCGGTGTGAGAGGACTCTATATTGATTGACAGCATGACAAAGTGACAGTAGAGTGAGTCATAAAACATGTTTATGGATTTTATGGTCATTACAAATTTACGAGCACTACATTTATTTATTGAAGGATGTTATTTAACATTAACATAATTTATTTTTCATATTTTATGAAACAAAAATTAATAATAAATTTGTCTGGACTGAGATTTATTTGATGTGATTTTTTTTATTTAATTTTTGTTTTGTTTAAGGGATATTTTATTTTTCTTATAATTCAGAAATAATACAATGTCTTAACATCTAATTATTGATTAGATAGAATTTGAAGTATTAGAGCAATTAAATTAAATATTAAACATTATTTTAAAATAATACTTGTAAGGTATAATTTAATTAAAATATATGAAATGGAATGGAAAGTTTTTGTTTTTTTAATAGAGTTGTAAATTGATGAATTTAAATATATTTATAAAAATTTAATATTGAAAAATTAAGCAACAAAAATGTCAGAAAATATTTCGAGTGGTCAATTATGCGAGCAACAGAAACCTTTTAAAGAAACTCCTTAGAAAACAAAAAGTAAAATCCTTCTTAAAATCCAATTTTGCGAAAAACCACGAAGGATAATTTGTTATAATCCAACCCCAATTACAAAGGATATGGTTCTTCCTGGCGAACGTTGGTTGTTGTCAGAAACGTCGGATATAGTTAGCAAAAATATAACTTCTTTTTTGTGTAAGCTTTAAATTAATATAATTATATTTTTTCAGAGACATTTTAAAATTGTTATAAATTGCAAAAAAAAAAATCCTTTCGGAGAAGAAAAAGTTCTACAAGAAATAAAATTAGCGTATTGATTACCTACAAAGTAATGGAAAAAAAGAGTGAACCAAATCAATCCGTCTAGTCTTGATAATTCTGAATTCAGAACACATACAATCCTTCCTTCATTGCTAACCACCTGCCATGGCATGCCATTCAAAAGGGAAATATAAACTTTCCCTTTCTTCACAATATCCCTTCTCTTTCCACCTCACATACAAAGGATTCCCATCAGCTCAACCTTTGCACAAACAAAATTGAAGGAAGGAAGCTGAATGGAAAGAATCTTGGAATAATGTTAGTGTTCTTCAGTTTATGGAGAAAGTTTTCCCGTTTATTTTCGTTTTGGTAACGAACATACCAATAGATGCTATCTCTCTTGTTGGAACTACTGAGTGTGTAAGTCGAGTGGAAAATTTTGACGGCGGTGTTGGATTTTTGATAGTGCTTAAGGATACTTTGATTACATGTTAAAATTTAGTTATATGTGTTTTTAATTGTTTGATTTTGAATTTTAACAACAAATTGGAATACTTTACATTCGTATAGTTCGCAAACACTTTGAAGCAATTTTAGAAATTTACAAAAATAAAACTTTGCACTAGAAGTTTCAAAAGAGCAGTTCAAAATAAAACCATCTTATTAATAAATAGTTTAAAGAATTATAGGTTATTCATTATTGAAAATTATATAATTTATAACGCAGTGTTTTAAAATAAATTTTGATGAACACTTTTACCATGTAGCGACTTTATGAACCTTTACTCCCATCACAAAAATATATATTTTTGCACATTTTTCCTTTTATTCAACAAAAACGTAAAGTAAGTCTTCACTTGAGCCTTCTTGTTCCTCTTCAAACTGTGACCATTTCTAAAAGTGAAATATGTCTGTATGTATGTTCCTTATACAACTCAACACGGGTTATCCTATTTTGACCAAACTTTGCAGGATATGTTCATTGTCGTCTACTTTTCGTTACGTTAAGGTTTATGTTACGTTTTTGATTAAATTACGTAAGGAAGTTCCGTTTTTAAGTGTTATGGCTTGTTGGACGGGGAATATTGTTAACATTCTAGGATGAGAAAAGGTTCCAAGGTACAAAGAAGTGTTTATAAACATCAAACCAACAAATAACTCTATACGTAATCATGGTCATTTCGCTTATAATAAAGTTTGTTTAAATTTCTCGAACCAATGGGAGTTAACGAGACTTTTGCAGCAAATTAGAAAGAAGAAGTTCGAATTGTGAAGAATGTTTAACCATCATTAGAAAGAGTAAGAAAGATATATTTTATGTGAAAGATATGATATATTATATATTAAAGATATGATATATTATAATTATAATCACAACATCCATATTTGATTATAACATCCATCATTTTGGATAAGACATCCACCAAAAATGAATATTATTTCTTTGAGTGTGATTCTAGAAACGGTTTTGTGACAACAAAAAGTTGCCTATGCAATATGAGTATCGAACGGGGAATATTGAGAGAAGTCTATTAGTGTCTAGAAGTGTTCTTATAATAAACAAATCAAAATCTGTATAAAACTTCAAGAAAAATTTAAAAAGAATATAAATTAGAAATGAAAAATACAAAAAATTAAGAAGACAAATATAACAAAATTAAATCAAGCAAGAGAATAACATTAAAAGTAAATAAAAAAATCTAAACCAAAATTACATACCAACAAAATTTAAACTAAAATATTAAAAAATCAAAATACAAACAAACTTTTAACAAAAGAAAACAGAAAAATCAAACAAATACCAACAAAGATTTATAAAAAATAAAAATATCAACATCAGTATAACAAACTAAAATTAATCTTAATAATAATTTAAATAAATAACATAATTTTTTAGAACTAAAAAAACAACTTAAAATTAAAAAACATGCAACGAAGAAACAAACAAGAGCTTAATGTTGGTTTTTGTTTGACTCTTCCCTTTTTATAAAATGAATAAATACTA
>JXPG01014157.1:0-13573 GCA_001015175.1 Megaselia abdita
AGAACCTTGGAGCGGCTTTTAGTGGGTAAACAATGTATGTTGAGTCTCTGGTACAGATTTACCTCCAAGTAAAAAAAAATAATATATGGAACCGTTGATTTTTAATTGAGCTTTAAAGTCAAAAAATCATATTTTTCTTTAAACATAGTCGTAAATGTTGGGTCATTTTTGAAATGATGCTGCACAACTTTAGTAGAAAATATTTTAGTTTCGTAAAAAGATTTGTTTTCACCAAAAGTTTTTTTATGAGGAGGTGCATGGCATGATTAATATCAATCGAGACATGAATCCATTCCATTGTCATCAAATTTTTAATGAAAAATATAAGGTTTTATTAGTTGACAACGAAATACTTATTAAAGAGCTCAAGAATCAATTTCGTGTATTCCTGATAATTATCAGGACAATGAAACGGCATCATCATTAGAATCATCATCAAATAAAGCTGTAGCTTTAGCTTTATTCATTGATCTCTTTATGTAAAGACACTTGGCAATACAAAACTATTTCCGAGGAGAACAAAAATGTTATCCTGAAAACATATAAATATCTGAAAATATTGCTTCTGTTAAGCTTCAATGCCTTCTAGATAACACGACAAAGAAAATCTTAGAAACCAAATCAGTAAAGAGCTTGAAAAACACCAAGGAAAAGAACTTCTTTTTATTATCAAGTGGGGAATGGATGGCTCTTCAGTACACATCCAATACAAACAAAACTTTGATGGAAATAAGAAAGCAACTGATAGTATACTGTTTAGTATATCATTAGTTCCAATCAATCTTTTTCCCAATCAAGAACAAGTATGGCAAAATCCATCCAAAACCATCATCGACCCAGATATTGTAGACCAATAAAATTGGAATTTGCCAATTTGGAATTTTCTGTACGCAGAGTACACAATACAAGAGCAACAGATACATTTACAGGATTTTCAATCAGTGTGCAAAACAAACTGGAAGAAACAATGGTGTATGGAAAGATCTGCAATGCATGTTATGGCATTTGGTCATAAAATAGACTGTAACAGATTTTAAAAATATGCTCCTGACACTGCAGAACTTTATGTTCAGAAATATCCATGGTGGCATATGCCTACATCGGTTCATAAAGTTTTAATGCATGGATCTAGTATAATACACTCATTTTTAATCTCAATTGGTCAACTTTGAAAGCTGGTAATAAGGATATCAAACATGTTAGATTGTTTCAGGCTAGAAAACTTCGCATGTTGACAATTTCACTGACATTATACATCATCTACTGATTTTTTCTGATCCATCTATAACAAATCTGAGAATATAAAGGAAAAAGAAGCGTTTATCTCTTTCGATAGAAGCTCTAGAATTATTAGAGGACTAAAGCTTTGACTTCATAAATACTATTTATGATATATATATGCTATAAATATTATATTATGATATATTATGCTACAAAAAATAAATTTGCACGGGATGCACCGATCAAAATTATGGGTCAAACATTTTTGAAAATTAAAAAAAAATAACAAAAAAAAGCAAAAATCTCGATTTAAAAAAAAATGCTCTTTTCCTAAACATAAAATTTTAAAATAAAGTAGGTGGAGCTAGAAAGGTATTTTTTTTTTTGAATTTTTAAGTTTTTGTCCAAATTTTGACCCAAACTTGTTTCTGGGTGTAACTTTTTTTCAGTGTTTCGGTTTGGGATTTTATTTTGAGAGAAATGGTGAAAGTTTCATGACAATAGCTTCAAAACCAAAAATTTGCTGATCACACTGGTTCAGATCTTTGAGGATTCCAACATATGTGTATACGTTTGCTTGCATGTGTATGTAAGCAGGTTGGATCTTCAAGGATTCTGAGAATCTTGTCACAGGCTATTTTTCATAACGGTTAGTAAATTACATTACGATCTTATCGTAAACGTTAAGTAAAGACTTTTATAATTTGGTTTATTGTTTTGAGGTTATTTTTGGAACGGTAGAGACACTTGATTATTTGATATTAGAATTCTAATAAATTTTGGGTATGAGCTTAATCGAAGCCTACAAAAGATATGCATCGCTTCAGCTAGTTATATGAATAAAGCCGGATTGGAGATTTATAAACCCCGTAACTAGAACCAAAATATATTTGAATTGTATTGTGAGTAAGAGTTGTACAGTATAAATGGAAAGTTTCAGTTGAAGCTGAGAGTAATTTATATGTAAGGAAAACGCTCGGTGGAGAACGATATTAACATTAAGGAAACTTTCTAGGTCAAATAAGTTGGTTTCCCATTGTAATAATATTCCATTTTAATGGCAAAGTTTTCATAATCAAAAACTAAATATGTATAAATGCAGAACAATGAGTTCCATTTTGTATTTTTAAGCAGATAAAATGCTAATAAAAGTTCATAGCAAACAAGTATTTTCTTTAAGTAAAATGTTTAGCTTTTCTCTTTTTTTTCTCAATATTATGTACACTAAAGCTGTAATAGGTTGATCCGGAAATATCTATGCTTTTGAATAGAGGTTCGTGTGGATGTTGATGTGCATTGCATAGATGTGTAAGAAACCGGAAGAATGGTGAAAACTGTTTTACTATTTTTCAATCAATTTTAAGGTTAAATTAAAAAAAAATATATTTTATGATTGGTATATATGCAATGTTGACTTTCTTTTTTATCTGTGACGGTTATTTTCGTTATATTTTGTTTCAAATGATGAATTCTATTGCAGTTTAGTATTTATGTGTTGTGCTAAATATTGTCATGTTAGAAATGACATTTTATAAAAAGTATGGTTACATTTTATACAATAAAATATGACGTATGTTTGAATATTTCTTGCTTTATTTCAGAAGTGATCATCCGATGATAAACTCACCGTTCTTATCAGATCAACAGAGAACACTTCAACTTACATTCCAGAATATAAATGTTCTTCATAGTGACGGCAGGAAAATTTTGAACAATGTGAATGGATTGGTCAAGTAAGTTATTTGTTTGGCGTTATTTTAGATCAGTTGAAGACAATAATTTAAATTTTAGTCCAGGTGAAGTTTTAGCTATTATGGGACCGTCAGGCTGTGGTAAGACAACATTGTTAGATTGCTTAAGTGGTCAAAAACACATCGATAGTGGATACATTTTCTTAAATCGCGATCCTTTATCAAAGAAATGGAGAAGAAAGATATGTTATGTCTTGCAGGAGGAAGTATTTTTTTCCGGTTTAACCTTAAGAGAAACAATAGAATATACAGCTTTATTACGATTACCTGAAAAAATGCCATATGAAGAAAAAATAAGCTTAGTCGATCGCATATTAGACATTCTTGAACTGAAATCATGTGAGAATACGTTATTTGGAGACTACATGAACAGAGGACTGTCAGGTGGAGAAAAAAAACGTGCGAACATAGCTTGTGAATTGTTGACTAATCCTCTGCTAATGTTATTGGATGTAAGTAATAAGTATATCTATATTTTTATGGGGTTTTAAGAAAAAAATACTTTTATATATACGAAAATTCTTATAAAATTATATATTTATGAAAATTCGTCAAAAAAAGCATAACAAATAAATATTTTCGAAAAATGTATATATGGCACTGCCTGTCACAGAGGAGGTTGTATTACTGGATTTGTAGGTTGTTGGTTTGGTTTGTTTGCAATTGAGCAGAGCAGTGAGATAGGCATATTTATATATATATACGACGATCTTTGGTCGCTTGGTTTTAAGATAGCAATTATGAGTCCAACTTTCCAAACATAAGGAATTATTTGTGACTTCAATTAGAACTTATTATTATCTCGGTGAAGTGATGGATAGCATTTTGTCTAAGATTCTTTAGCATGCTATGTGATAAATCATCTGGTCCAAGGGCTTTAGATGTTTTGCACAAGACTTGGTCAATTGTAAACATATTCTCCCCAAATTTGTTTCTTTTATGAGCTAGCCTCACCATTTTCCTCTTGATGTCAGATTGAGCTGGACTTGATGTGAACTTTTTGAGTATACTACCCTAGATCGAAAACCATAATATCGAATGCCAAAAGATTTAAATCAAAAGGTCGAAATCAAAATATCGATAAGATTGAAAAAGAAATAATCGAATTACAAAACATCGATTGATGAAAATATCGAAAAGGGAAATACGAGATATTCGGCTTCTGTAATTCAAAGGAAATATATTTAAATTACGTAAAAAGGCAATACAATGAGATTTAATTTTAAGCTTTATAAACTGCAATATTATAATTTAGTACTCGCTTTGTCTGTCTGTCCGTTTGCCGTAACCCTTTTGCAAAACTTTATATAGTATTTCGATATTAAGATTTTCGATCAAAGGTGGTATAGCCATTCTTCAATCTTCTGCAGAGCTTCGTTGACAACTAGCAGCCATAATAGATAGCATTATTACTTGAGGGAACTTCCTCCAATGTCAGAATTGATGACTCTGATTCCCAAAATGGTTGTCATCCAGTTACAAACTAAACTATCAACACCGGTCTTCTCTAACGCGCGTCATCTCTTGTTACGTTATTGAAAGCCCAATATATATCCAAGAAGGGCCAACTTAAAATGAGAGCTTCCAGTTGCTCATCGGTTCATCCGGGCTCTGTTCCCTGAGGATGGGGAATGTCATCTCGTCGAACTCCCTGCCTACATAGTTATCATCCACAGATAGGTGGATGTTAACGTATGCCTTCGGCATAACTGGTAGTTTCCGTAGGTGAAAGACTTCAAGTTTGGAAGAATGCGCTTTTCAATCCTGCTGTAATTATCCGAGTGGATTCGTAGGTCGGTCTCGTTCTTTACCACGATCACAATCTTAAGATCCTGTATGAGGAATTCGTTAAGAGGCATCTGATCTATGAATCTTACCCTGTCTTGCTCATTCTTCTTGGATCCACTGGGCTTTGAATGGTTTACTTCCACTCTTTTGTCTTCGTGTTTCCTAGAGGATGCAGAAACGTCGCGCCTTTGCTTATTCTCTCCTCCTCTACCTGTTCCTCTTCTTTGCACCATCGCTAGAGACCTTCTTCATACCGGAGCCAGAAGATGAGGACTCTTTATTATCCAGAGTCTCATACTTCTTTATGGTATCTAGAGCCCACTCTTGATGGTCCAGATTCGTAGGAGTCAGCTCCCTGCCGTTAGAGATCAACTCTTCATATTTGCGTAGGAAAAAGTTGGCCTGTCGTAGATCTTTCCTTCCCATGTGGCTCTTACCAGTGTGATATTGAATGATAGGTACTTTCGGTGAGAAGAACCAATTGTCGGGGAAAACCGTATTGAAAGCTTTGAAATTAAAAATTATTTAAAAACTGAGCTTCTTTTGTATTGGTTATTAAGGTTTTGTCGTTTGTTTCAATGGGCTTAACATTACTTCTGACGATCAATTCAAAGAAGATGAAGGACAGAGGATTGGTTACGCTTCTATACTGATACTATATCCTTTTCATAGTAAATTATGGTTAATGGTCTATTACGTCTAGTAAACTTGCGACATACTAACTTCTAACATTATTATATATACATATCAATTAAGATTATTATATATATATATATATATATTATTATCATCATTATTATGTTATAATAATTGTTTTCTCAAAATTGTAGGAACCTACATCTGGTTTAGATAGTTATTCGGCCATATCCCTTATGAAAGTGCTGAAAAAATATGCTAAAAAAGAACAGAAAACAGTTGTTATGTCCGTTCATCAACCATCCTCTCAAATGTTTCATATGTTCGACAAGTTATTACTTCTTTATAATGGGGAAACAGCGTATTTTGGTGAGGTAAGGCATATTTATCCGCATTTCGAAAACATCGGAGTAGCAATAAAGCAACATTATAATCCTGCCGATTTCGTTCTTGAACAAATTAAATCGTATCCAGATATTAGAGGAAAACTATTCCGTGCTGCTAAAGAATCTCAAGCTAATTTTATCAACAGAAACTGCAGTACCAATGATTATAATCATACTAATACTGAGAGCTACAATATAAGTATGATTTTTGTAAATAAAAAAATATTATTCACTATTAATTTCTAAACTTTTATGTTGTTAGATCGTACAGTGAACAAAAATATACACGACTCTGTTCTGAATGATTTAATAATGTTTCCACAAAGTGGTTATAAATATCCTATCGAGATCACTAACGACCAAATGTTAAGTAAATCAACTCCTATTCCGGATGAAGAGAATCAGCAATTGTGGGTTGATTCTCATTCCAATTTCAGTAATTGTATCTCCAATGAAAATTGTGATTGGCTGGATTATCCAACTAAATTTCATACACAGTTCCAAATTTTGTCACAAAGAAATTTTAAGGAAGCCAAACCTCGGATACTCTCAAAACTTAATTGGTTGCAAACTATAGGCTTGGGTTTAATGGCAGGAGCTATTTGGTTTCAAATACCGAGAACAGAGGAAAATCTACATGACCTTCAAGGTTGGATGTTTTTTTCACAAACATATTGGATGTTATTTGCTTTATTTGGTGCTTTAAATTCTTGTAAGTCTTGGTTATTTATTTAAAAAAAAATAAAAATTATTTAATTAAATTTTCAGTTCCATCAGAAAGAGAAGTCATAAGTAAAGAAAGACGTTCAGGAGCATATAGATTGTCAGCATATTATTTGGCAAAAATGTTTGGGGAATTGCCGTTGGTTATCACTTTACCTACTATTTATTTAACAATAAGTTATCCTATGTTGGGCTGTTCCAGGTATATTATTGAAGATCTAAAAACTTACAATTTAACTTTTTTAATGAAAATGTCCTATAACACGTTATTAATATTCTTTATGCATTCATAACTACATGTTTACGACACAAGTGTTATTTTTGGAAATGATAAAGTAATTTCAGACGGGAGTGTTTTAATTCTAATTCGCAAAGAAAATATGCTCTTTTTACAAACTTAACATTTCAAAATTATAGATTTAAGACCCATCCCAGGCGGAAAAATAGTTTCTTATTTTAATTTAGAATACGTTTACTGAACATACCTATTTTGGCGACCTCGGTCTATAAATCATCTAGAAAAGCTCTTAAAACAATCTTTTAAACTGCTCGCGGCTAAAGATGAAATCGTTTAGGACAATTCTCTTAAAGATGTTTTGTAAATGCTTAATAATGGTTTAGAAGACGTCTTTGAAAGTTACAAAATTATTTCTAAACATAGCTATTAGAAACTTCTTACAAGAAGTTTTAAAGATTATAAATGCTTAGTAAACATAAATTAACAGATAATCTTGTAAAACTCAATGTAAACGTCGGTCTTCTAAATGTCTTGCTTAGATTTCCGCCTGGGATATGCTTCTGCAAAAGTTGTATATAATGCTAATTTATACACACATTAGTTAGCTTTAAGTTTGTATTTTGACCACAGAACAGTTTAAGATTCGAACTCGAAATTGTCAGAGTATAAGGCATATGCGCTAACCCCTAAAACAACCGACCGCCTAAATGAAATTAATATATAGCGAAAAACGTTCGAATCGTCTAGCTTTTTTCTGAATTAATGAAAATATCTATGAAAATATTAATCTTTTTCTAAACTACCATATACCAGATAACGATACTTATATTCATGTTTCAGCCCAAATATTCCGGTTTTCTTGACAATCTCGGTTTCTAGACTTCTGACTAATTAGTTTTAGAATTATCTAAGCATGGCGTTGCGTAAGGACTCACGCAATATACAATTTCTTACGGCAAATTCGGCGAGTGTGCTCATACTTAAATAAACTTTTTTCAAAGGGGTTTCGATAATAATAGTTTTACTCCTATAGAGAACATTTTTTAATATTAACCCCTTAATGTGTGCCCTACATATTTTGCTGCAGTATGAAATATTTTTGAAATATTAAATTGAATCACATATTTCGTTTTATGAATACTCTACATATTGTATTGAGTGCGTCAGATATATTATTTTTGCAGTACATATACCATTCATGCTGCACACATTTCATTAATAAAAATGTACATATTTGAATTATTTTAAACATTGCACATATTTCAATGAGTAACTTAAAAACTCTACTTGGTACATCTTTGAATGCGGTACATATATTTGCTATACGTATTCATAAAAAATGTATATCTAAAGTGATATTGATAATTATAGGTCAATTTCAAAGTTTCTTGTCTTCCTAAAGCTTGTGAATCGATTAACTATTAAAGTTTTTAAAATATTTCTAAAGAGACACTAGAGACTAGTAAGTAGACTCATGAGCTCGATAGTAATTTTACCAAAAAGTTTGTACCCAAATTTGTTATGTTTATATATAATCCCTTTACTCCATACTTAATCGAATGCCTGCGCTTTGTCTGACAATACAGTGGACATTTTAAAATGTTAGGGTTAATTTTCATTATAAATTACAACGACCTAATTCGCAAAATAGTGGGAGTCTATTGGTATTTTTTGTAATCTTTATATGAAAATACTTTAATGAAAAACACTCATTATCAGACAATCCTCACTTAAATTAAACACAATTTTTTTAAATTTTAAATGGCGACGTTTCGATTTTTATTTTAAAACTTTTTCAAGCCTTGAATTATGAAATTTAACAACAAATAATTAAAAAAAAATTATAAAGACCTTAATTTTAATTAATTAAATTAAAAGTATCTCAGCAACGAATTGTATACACTTGAAAATTATCTGTGCCGGTCTTAAAATTTGCTGTGTTCTCTGCTTTTATAATATAAATTGTCTCTAAAATCTTTCTTTTTTGGTCAATAGCCCATTTATCCGTCATTATTTCTCATGACTTAAATGTCTAAGGAGGCCAGTTTTTTGTCCATTTCAAGTTCATATGTGAGCTTTAAACTTGGATGATAGGAATTAAAGGTGTCGACGAAGATTATTATTTAATCTTCTGGAATGGACTACAAGCTGTCATCTACATAGTAAAGCTCTTGCAGGACTGAAATCCAGCGATTCTAAAACGACTGAAATTACTAGGTCCATAATAAAATTAGCTATTGATGGACTCGCATCATGGCTCCATCCATATGTTTATAAAATTGTCCATCAAATAAGAAAGAGCTCGAGTCGAACTCATTATAATATTACAATATTTGATTTAACAATTGTTTAGTTTTTATTTACCGAATTATAACTACTAAATAATTATTTAATATTTTACATTTTTCCAGTTTGAAACTTTTCGTTTTGATGTTAGTCTTTTTATTACTCAACACAATCGTGGCTCAAAGTGTTGGATTTTTTATTGGTGCTTCGTGCATGGATATGAATGTTAGCATAACTCTGAGTGCCCTATATACTTTAGCAACTCAACTATTTGGTGGTTATTTATCTTCAAGAATTCCATTTGGTTTAAGTTGGATTAGATACACATCAATGATACATTATGCGTATCAAAACATGTTGATTTTGGAATTTTCCGAAGGACCCCCTATAAAGTAAGAACTATATGTTTTTTTTTTAATATTTTTGCTAATTAGTATATTTTAACAGGTGTGGAGTACAAAGCACTTTTGTCACATGTAAAAACAACGGTACTGAATTTATAGATTTTAAGGATATTTTAAACTCTCAAAATTCCTATTCACCATTATGGTTGAATACTATTATTTTATTTTCATTTTTCTTAGTATTTAGAACTTTAGGCTATATTGTATTACGATATTATCGTTGTCCAAAGTCGTGATAATTAAAGTAATATTATATCTTAATGGTTTATTGTTTGTAATACAACTCTTATGGCCAAATATATATTTATCAATTTACTAAATTGTACATACATAAAATCATATAAAAACTAATAAATTTATAATTCTGTGATGTAGTTTTTATAGATTTAAAAAAAAAATTAAACATTTTGTATTTCACTTTCAAACGCATGTTTTATTTACTCTAATTGCTTTCCTTTTGTCTCTGGTACAAAAAGAATAATAAAAATTCCACCCAATGCTGAAAAACTGGCTGTGAAAATCAACACAACTGATAAACCAAAATATTCCATTGCCACAGGAAACAATTTTAGAACTGTAAAAGCTAATATACATAATACATTCATTGTTAGAATCGATCCTATTGATCTAATGTTTGAGGGTAAAACTTCGACAATAACCACATAAGATATTGAGATGACACCAACACTACCTATAAATATTACAAAGCAAAAACTAACAATAGGAATGAAGTTATATGATTCTAAATTGTAGATGGCAGCATAATGTTCATAAACGGCTTCAACTGTTAATCCAAATGCCATCCCAAATGAAGATATAATCAACAGAATTTTTCTTCCTGAAATGTCAACAAAGATTGTTGATGCGTATGTTCCGATAATTTGTACGACACCCAGAATTATACTGTTTATGTTGGGGTCAAGTTTTGAACCAGTCTTCTCGAACATCGATGATGAATAATTTATAAAAGCGAAAACTCCACAAAATTGATTTAAACACATGAGGAAGAAGGCTATTCCCAAAGCGTTCATGCTTTGCTTTGTTGCTAAAATAAGAACAAATATATTTTATTTTTTTAATTAAAGAATTATGCAAAGACAATAAAGGTAGCTAAAGAGGATTTCTCTTAAATTATTATATTATATTTAACTACATCAAATAATAACTTCGTATATTTATTAAACATTTACTAGCATACTTAAAATTTCAAATATTCAAATATGTATACTTGGATGACTTTGGATTCAGTTGTTGGTTTAATTATCGTTAGATTGAGAAGCTTTATGAGTAAGTCAATTGGGATTATTTTGTAATACACACTAAGGGATTTTTTGATATTATACGAATTTTAGGTTTATATATTGACTAATAAATTATTTGTTTCTAATAAATCAATAGTCACATATTATATACTAGAGAAATGGTGAGATTACTCCGCCGTGAAGGCGACATTAGTCAATGACTGTAATGAGTTTAGAAGTAACAATTATTTAAATAAAACATTAAAAATATTAATTACACGAAATTTTATACGGGTTATATTTGATTAAATTTGAAAACAAAACATAGCTAGTAATTGAATTTATCAATTAAAATTTATCTGCACTCCCAAGATTTCTTAATAAAATTTACCAAATTTTTCCACTGCTGGTTTTCTCCATCGAGTATTTGAACGACTTCAGCTTCTGTTAAAAAAGTTTTTCCTAACCATTTTGATCTATAATCTTTTAACACTGGACATTGCCCAACAAAATGTAACGCATCTTCCACGTCGTTTGTATTACACAAGGAACATCTTTTGTCTGCGTTACGTTCAAACTTGTTGACATTTAAACCAAGAAAATCGCACCTCGCTTTCATGATCCACATAATTTCCCTAGTATCAAGTTTACTACAAAAATACTGGTTTCCTTTTAGTGATATTTTTTTGTAATTTTTTTGTGTTTCACGTTTGTGTTGCAGGTTTTTATTTTTCCTAAAGATTTTCATGTTATCAATAGAAGCTTTAATACAATTCATCCATCTCAGATTTTCCATAGGGACGTTTGACCATCTGACATTCCGCTTCTTTCTCACACCACTCTTTAAACCAACATTTTTTGTTCTCCACGACCCTTTTTGATAAAAAAAAATAGGTAATCGCTCTTCTTCATAAATAAATATAGTTTTAAAAATATATTCCATATGAAGTTTCAAAGTATATATACTCGTTGGCTCTTCATTCGTTTCAAGAAAAAGTGCATAGGTTGGCATAAACTGTGGGGGGTGTAAAATATTCTTTAAACAATACATCTGAAGCTTGTCTATATCTTCGACATAACTGAATCCAAAAATTTTACCCGAATAAACCTGAATAGCTCTAATTACTGATTTAAAAACTCTATTTTTAGCGTAACATCAATTTTGTTGTCTGTAATGAACTCGAACCAGGTTCCGTATGCTGATATTCTGGCCTGTTTATCATCCTCTAGAATATATTTACATTATCCGCCAGAATCACAAAGTCATCTGCGTAAAGCAGTCTACCACCAAAAAAATCATGGAGATCATTGAGAAATAAAGCAAATAGCGAAGGAGAAAACAAACAACCTTGTTTTACACCAGATATAGTTTTGAAATAATGTGACTTGCACTCACCATCCCATACAACAGCCTTTGTGTCTTTAAACAGATTTTTCAGTAGATTCACGATAGCTTGTAGATAAGAGCTTGGCGCGGGACACAATCAAATGCAACTTTAAGATCTACAAAAAATGCATACACTTTTTTACCTTCTGCAAATTTCAACTGGATTATGCTGCATAAATTAAAAATATTGTCCACTGTGGAATATTTATGTCGGAAACCAGCTTGGTATTCGTTCAACTTTTTGTGTTGCTGCACCCAGAAGCTTAGTCTATTGCTTAGCACTGTAATTAATAATTTCGCTACGCAATTCATGAAACTAATACCTCTATAATTACTAGCCTCATTGCGATCTCCTTTTTTGAATATTGGAAAAATTATNGCTTTTTTTAATATTGGAAAAATTATTGAGGCCAAAAGTTCTTCATTTACTTCACAAGAATTGTGTGAAAACTTTTGCTAAATTCCGTAAAAAAATCTCTGATGCATATTTGAAAAACTTATAAGGTATGCGAAGGTGAAGACCAGGGGCTTTTTGGTCCTTTAATTTTCTTAGAACTGTTTTCAATTCCTCAACAGTAATTTCCGCATCAAGTGTATTATCTTGCAATTGTGGCATGGCAAACGAATAAGCTTCTTGATGTATTGACTGGTTTAAAAGAGTTTCAAAATATTCTTTAAAATGAGCAACATTAACATGATTTCCAACAGAGAATGGCTCGTTCTTGAACTCTCTTGCTACTTTCCACCATTGTTTGGAATCTTGTATCGTCCTTAAATTCAGTCGTAGACATTCATAAAAACAGGTCTTTTTTTATTGAATCAGTTGGTTGTATTGTCTGTTACTAACAACATATTCCTGCTTTTTCAAATCGAGGTCATTTTCTGCTCTCCAGCTATTCAATTTTTGGAAGGATTCTTTTCTGGCAGATTTAAAGTCTTTGTGAACCCACTTTTGTTGTCTTGGTAATTTTTACCAAGTTTTACTGTGATTACTAACAGCATGTGATCTAACCACGTTGCAGCATCCACACGAAAATTGACTATGTGGCTTAATATTGAGTCTGAGGCAGTAGCATGGTCACATACAGAATCTCCTAATGCATTGCTAAATGTTCATTACCTCTAAAAGATCCATTCAAAATTCTTAGATTACAGTCATTGCAAAACTCAAAAAAACGTTTTCCATTCCATTTGAGAAAATCATCCTTAGATTTTCTTTCCTTAATCGCATATGTGGGACCATGTACTTCATTTATATACACCTGCTCCATAGAACCAATTCTTGCGTTCATGTCACCAATCAGTATATTTTCATTTCCCAAGTTATTAAAATTACTTTTTAAATCATCCAATTCATCTCTCCACACCCTCTCTCTTATATAAATCCGAATGATTCGTAATTCCTCATTCAGATAGTTTAGCTTCACGATTATGTACCTCCCCACTTCCTCAATAACACACTTAATTCCTTTAGTCTCCTGAAGATTGGCTCTCCATCCCACAAGAATACCT
>JXPG01014164.1:0-13021 GCA_001015175.1 Megaselia abdita
GTAATGAAGCTAGCACAGGAGGAATCATTACTATTAATAAATTAATGAATGGATTGATTTAAGACTAAATGACGATTGATGCATTGATGGATGGATGGATGGATTGAAGACTGATCGATTGAAAACTAAACAAGGATTGACGATTTTTAAATGTAACAATTGATATACCGACTGATTCCGAATTAATAGAATCATTGATGGAAGATTAATGGATGAATGAGGAATACTCGATGGATTAGTGTATTGATTATTGCTGAATGGAGTGGATGTACTGATGGATGGGTGTTTTGTACAAAGAATGGATGGGTGTCTATTTAATCAAAAAAACTCTGACAAAAACCAAACAATTCACAAATCAACAATGTCTAATTAGAAGTTCTTTAATGGATATTAAAATTAGGACTAAACCTGTTTTGTCGGTTAATGCTTAGAAGTTTTGCATTAAAGCTTCTGTGAGCAAGCTAGTGAAATTATGTTGCTCAAGATTAGTTAACAAAATATTACATGAATGAATTATTTTGTTAAAGTTTGCTTAAATATTTCAATACTCATTTTAAATTTAAACAGATCAAAAGGCTTTTGCTTTTAAATTATGAATGAATTCTTCTTACTAAAACACGTAATCGAAAGACACTTATTAGAAAATTCCGAGAAAACGTGATTCTTGACCGTCTCAATTAGTTCTATTTTATATCCGTCATAAAATTCCCATTCAATCGATAGCAATATTTCAAATGCAGAAATTCTTAGTATTGCTGACCTTCTCAAGAATTGTATAAATTTACATTCAAGCTTAATTGGTTTGATATCCATATCTGATATAGCGAGATGAAGAAAAATCAATACTATTTTTTTAATTTATATTATTACAATAGCATTTGTAACATATCAAAAGCATAATAGGAAACATAGTTTTTAAAAGTCCTTTTAATTGTTTTCATAATAAAATAAACGGAAAATACAATACATTATAAATATCTAAATATATACATTCATTAAAATATATACCGTACACATTATTATGATCAGTTCTCAACACACATTTATTGTGTAGACTACATATTTGAGTGTGTAAGTTACTTATTGAAATATGTGGAACAATTTCTTCAATAAAATGAATGCATCATGAACCGAATATGTACTGCACAAATAATCTTTTTCGTTGTCTGTCTGTAAACTTTTTCAAACTCAATTTTAAGCACGTAAATCCACAACACAAAATACACTAAAACCTAACACAAAACCTCACCTTATTGTAAAGATTATACTCGAGCTCTTCAATATTGAGAGACTTTGGAAACCGGCCGGACATTCCACTGACGACAATCTCATTATTTTCACTACCGTTGAACATTTTGAAATGCGACACCTTTCAAGACGGCTTACGAACTGAATGATTTTATTCAATATGTGACCGAAATTTATATAGTTTTTTCTTGGCATTCAAAAAATTCCACTTAAGTGTAGCTATTAGTTATAATTTATGGCTTCAAGATAATTTAGAAATACTTTAATTAAGCTATTGGCGTTGAATGTACAGATTTATCATTAAGATTTAAAACACGATGATTATTTAATTCAGATTATTGTTATGGTTATTATTTCTTTTATTTTATGGTAAAATTACTTCGTAAGAATTTAATTTTTATGGTTTTTTTTTTTAATTTATTTATATTTGCTGTGTTTGTACGTTTTGCAACGTAGATAAGAAGGGGTAAACATGGTCTGATATGAACATGTGATAACTTATTTTAAAGATCTATCTGACTACTACAAACTGCCATTAACATAAATTTGATTGGTTGACACCAGATGGCACTAGCGCTTAAATTCTGGAAGCTCCCATTTTAAGTTTTTTAAAAGTTTAGTTAAGCAAACCTTATCCTATTCTTAAGTTTGATACCACGTTTTGTTTGTACTTATGAGGACTTCAAACACTCATCATTGTTGGATACCTGCAATGATCTACTTCTTTGTTTTTTGATCAATAACTCTCAAGTCTTTTTTTATTGAAGTTCCATAAATTATTTTTATTCTTGTTTTAACCTTTGAACTGAAATAACTTAATAAAAATTTGTTCTCTAGCGAAGCAAGGTGTTTGGAACGTCATTGAAAAGGAAATTCCTGCTGAAAAGAGTGATGCCTGGCAAGCTAAAAATGGAAGAGCAAAAAGTTTAATAGGATTGTTAGTGGAGGACTATTTACACATTGCCATAAGGAACCTGAAATATGTTCGAGAATATTGGGACATTTTCCGAAGACTTATGGGAAACCTTCTTTAAGTATTGAAAGCCAGTCTAAGGAACCTGAAACTAAACCTGCAGCATCCATAGACAAATCGAAGGTTAAGTGTTTCGGACATTTCAAGATTGAATGCAAGAAAAAGAAACAAGCCAAGATCATTAAAAATGCTCCAAGCTTCGAAGTTCAAGAGCAGTTGATTTATTGACTCTGGAGCGAGCAGCCATATGACAAATGATATAAAATATTTCAATGTTTTAAATCCAGTTTCAGAAGATAATGTCATTGTTGCAGAAGGAGATGTTTGGAGACCAAATGCGTAAGAAATTAGACATTTTCTTGTAAGGATGATAATGGGAGTCATAGTTTCAATTTTAAGGATGTTTCTTTTGTTCCCGAACTGGATAGCAGCTTACTATCTACTACTATGATGTTCTATTTAGTCAGAAAGTCAGAAGGGATCTACGGTAGTTACAATACCTTCTAGAAATGGTTTGTACGACATTAGCCCCACAAGTCAAGCTAGAGTATCATCCAATCAAAAGTCACAGTCGGACTGCATCCATTTATGGCATAGGCGTTTAGCCTATAGACATTGATGTTCTCAAGGACATGATCTCTCATAATACGTCTAGTTTCAGTACAGGATTGTTAGAGCTTGTCCACTCTGATTTAATAGACCGATGGACGATAAGCCTTCTTCTGATGACTATAGTCGATTTAATGTCATTTCGTGCTATGGTAGAAAATAGATTCGATAAACGACTGAAGATCTTTCGCTCAGATGGTGGAGGTGAATTTGCTTCTAATGAAGTTGAACAATTCTTTAAAGACAAAGGCATTGTCCATTAACTCTCGGCTCCATACACGCCACAATAAAATGACATAGCTGAAAGAAGGAATAGTTATCTAATGGAGATGACTAGATGCTACCTGTTATAGTCGAAGTTACCAATGAAGTATTGTGCAGAGGCGATGAATGCTGCAAATTATACTCAGAATCGGCTGATAGCAAGAAGTCTCAAGAATAAGAGTGCTTTCGAGCTATGTCATGGCAGAAAAACAAATGTTAGTCACTTCAAAGTTTTTGCTTGCATAGCCTACATACATGCAGACAAGTTCGTTCTGTTGGATACTGTCGAAATAAACAATAGGGAGCAACCCATTGCTGTGGAGTGGCCTCTGGAACAGGCTTTACCTTTTGTACCTGCAGTAGCCGAAGTATTGGAGCATTCGCAAGTTCAAGTGGAGGAGAATGACGCGGAATCCGATGGTACGACAGACTATTCTTCAGCGGAAGAAGACTTGAAGAAGTCAGATTTAAATCTTGTTCCAATTGCAACATCATTGGATGATTCCGGACTACGGAGATCAAGTCGAGCCACAAAGAAGCCCCAGCTGAAATTATCCCACCCCTTGAACCAAGAAGCTACAAGGAAGCTACTAAGAGAAATTACTTCGAGCTTTGGTATCAGGGAATGCAGGAAGAATTTGAAGCCATTCAAGCCAATGATATTTGGGAACTTGTGAAGTTACCAGCAGAGCGGAAACAAATTGGATGCAAATGGTTCCATTGGCAATATTCAACAATATAAGGCACGTCTAATGGCAAAGGGTTTTACTCAGAAGTTTGGAGAAGAATATGACGAGGACTTCGCACCAGTCGTCAAACCAACTGTCTTCAGAACTTTGCTAGATATGGCCTCTGCATGTAAAATGAAAATGTTTCACGTGTACGTGAAGAATGCTTTTTTGAATGGGGAAATTTCCAACGAAATATTCATGAAGGATTTGTGGTCAAAGAAAAAGAGAATCACGTTTATAGACTGAAACGAAGCTTATATCGACTTAAACAATCCGCGAGATGTTGGAATGAAAAAGTTAATTAAGTGATTCAGAAGGGAAAATGTTTTTATATAACAAAATAAAAGGGGAAGATTACATATATATTTTGTTATACGTGGATGATATGCTTAACGCCAGCAGGAGTTCTGAGGAAATTGAAGAAACAAACAAACCTGGGAAAAGTGAGTACATATCTAGGAGTCCGAGTTGAAAAGAATGGCGATGGTATATGCCAAGCCTTCCAAGATCCTTACTATCTGAAGGATGTGGCAAGCGATGGTATCAAGCTCCCTAATAATAATGAATGTAGGAGGATAATTGGATCACTACTCTATTTAACCGTAAATAGTCGTCCAGATATAGCAGTGGCAGTTTCCATACTTGGTAGAAGAGTGTGCGAGCCAACTCAAAGAGATCTTTAAGAAGCCAAACGAATCTTGTAATAGCCTGCTTTACACTCCGGATATGAAGCTTAAACTGGGAGGAACTGAAGGAGCTTTAAGTAATTTGACATCCTACGTTGATGGAGACTGGGCTGGTGACTTTGAAACAAGGCGATCTACAACCGGATTTATTTTTATGATCAATGGTGGTGTTATATCTTGGGGAAGCCGAAAGCAAACACATATTACTTTGTCTTCAACTGAGACCGAGTATGTCGCTTTGTCTGAAGCTTGCTCGGAATTGAAATAGATCAAGATGTTATTGTAAGATTAAATGTAAGATTAAACTATAAATGAATATAATCAAAGTTGCATCTCTCTTGCAAAGGAATTCATGTTGAATCCCAGAACCAAGCACATAGATGTAAAATATCATCATTGAACTAGTTAGTTCATAACAAGGAAGGCATTCTTCAATATTGTCCTACAGCAGTAATTACAGCGGATATTATGACAAAACCATTAAACAGAGTTAAACTTTCATATTTTCAAACTTTACTTGGATGGAAGTAATTATTGACAAGGGGTGTTGGATATCTGCAATAATCTACTTCTTTATTTTTTGATCAATAGCTCTCAAGATTTGTTTCATTGAAGTTCCAGAAAATATTTTTATTCTTCTTTTAACCTTTGAACAGTAAAAGTTATTCTTTTCGTTTCAAAAATTGTATCTCTTCAGATGCAATTTTAAAATTAGGAAGCTTAGCTTGAAGAATTTTAAAATTATGATTTCTGACTATTCTAAAATTTGTTTCTAAGAAAAGATCAATGTTAACTATTTCTAAAATTAATTATTTTGAAAAAAACAAAAAAAAAACTTGGAAACTTTTACAAATTCCGATTAGATTTTGTTTTATTTTTTTCAGTTTTGAAAATTTAAAAAAAAAATAAAATGGTTTTAATATAGCAATGCTAACACATTTCTTAAAACGTTTTTCAAAATGTATTATTTCGAAAAAAAAATCAAATTTCAAATTTAATTAGCTAGATAGAATAGATATCATAAAAGCCATAAAACCATACATTTTCAAACAAAATAAATATAAGTATATGAAAATGATAAATCAATTGAAATACTCCTCTTAATCAAATCCAAAGCAATAGATAAAATGTGTCAACAGAGAAAATCCCGGTGGAACAACCCAAGTGCATTAATTAATATTCATTCATTATATAAATCGAATCGATACTGTGAATTATTCAAGTCACCTTATTCATGGATGGTCCTGTTTCCTTTTGGCCGAACGTCCCCTAACGTTTAAAGTAATTGACAATTTGAGAGAAAAAAAGAGCACAATTCAGTGAATCAAATAAGAAAGTAATGGAGAAGAGGATGTCATCTGTCCTTGATTTGATTCTTCTCTTCGTTTACTTTTCTAAAGCATATGCGTTTATCTGTCCATCCTTTTCGAAGTGGAAATCGAAAGGAAATTAATTTACATTAATTCAATTTCATTGTTATTGAAAGGAAATTAAGTGGAATTCCTCTTCAATTTAATATATTTTATTTTTTATTGCAACGATGACTGTGGCTTGATATCGTGATAATGTTGTTTGTAAAAGAATCGATTTATATCAAATGAATTGGAAGTGATTTATTTTTTTGTGTATTGGGCTTATCAACTTATGACTTCAATTTTCAAAATCATTTATCTGTTTTCGACTTTTTTTTATAATTTTAACGAAAATATATGGTCATGAATTTATTTTGTGATTTTTATTCTGTTCGTTAAACAATTATAAAATTTATGAGGTTTTAAGTTTTTAATCAACGTTTTCTTCTACAAAATGTTTTATTTGAGTAAATTAAGAAATGTCTATAGAAATACTGAAATCTTAAAATTTACACATTTTTTAAAAAGTTGTAATTGCAATTCCACCAAAACTACTTTTTTTGACCCAAAAATTTGACAATGTTTTACGCCTTAAATTTGTTTTTCTAAGATGTGAACATTTTAAAAAGAACAATGCAAAAGCTTAATTTCTCTAGCTAAAATTTTTCCTTACTTAACATATTTTTATTCTTATGAAAAATATCATTAAAATAAAACCCAAAACCACCCAAATAATAAAAATGCTAATACAATTTTGAAGAAAGACCAATATATTATGAATTAGTAATACAAATGGTTTATAATTCAAATTCAAGCTAATATCGGAGATGATATACTTTGAATAGTAGACATGGTTGAGGATTTATGGTCCCGTCTACACTAATGGGGAGTGGAGAATTAGACACAATGAGGAACTCAACACATTATACCAACATGAAGATATCGTCCAGAAAATCAAAATCCAGAGGTTGAGATGGCTTGGGCACGTACACCGAATGGACGCGATTGCTCCTGCCAAAAATAGTCTATTCTCCTTTCCTGGTTTTGGTAGAAGAAAAAGAGGAAAACCTCGCCTGCGCTGGATTGACGACGTGGAAAACGATTTGACGACGTTGCGGTGTAAAACATGGAGATGAAAACCAGCTGATAGACAAGAATTTAGTAACCTTTTGAAGCAAGCGAAAACCAATCATAGGTTGTAAGTAGTAAGCTACAAAAGGTAAAGTAATGTTGAGGATTTTAGGTCCTGCAGGATCTAAAAAGATAATAGTTTCAGATAAAGCAATTCAGTCATAGAAATGTCAAAAATATATGAGCTCAATGAATTTCTATTTGAGTGAAGTTACCATTTTAAGTGGGAACAGTTTTAAAATATGTCTCCGGATGGTGAGAACAGTTTTTGGAGGGGTAAAAGAGGGCAAATTGGTTTTTAGTGAAATTTAAAAAATTAGTGAGATTTTAAAACTGTCCCTACTTTGTGTGGTAACTTAATTGTGTGAAATTAGCAGTTTAAATGGGAACAGTTTTAAAATCTTTCTACAGGTGGTGAGAACAGTTTTGGGTGGGGTAAACATTCATTTATTTTCACTAAAAAAAACAATTTCCCCTCTTTTACCCCTCCAAAAACTGTTCCCATCACTCGGAGCAAGATTTTGAAACTGTTCCCACTTCATGTGCTCATCAATCGAGTGAAGTTAGCAGTTTAAGTGGGAACAGTTTTAAAATCTGTTAAATTTTGCTTAAACCAGAAAATGAAGCGGTGCAGTAGAACTACGTTCGTTACGTTTAAAATTTAATAGGCCATTTTACTGTTTTCCCCTTCTCTACGCCACTGCATTCAGAAATTCAAAAAAGTAATGATAAGGGTTTGAAGTCCTCATCAGCGCAGTCAAAGCGTGGTATCAAACTTAGGAATGGGATAAGGTTTGCTTAACGAAAATTTTAATTCTGTTAATGGCAGTTTGTAATCGTAGTAGTCCGATAGATCTTTAAAATGGGACAATATTTACCCCTTCAAATCTACGTTGCTAAAGGTATACGCCAAACCAAGTACATAATGGTTTTTTTAAACCCTTGAAATAATACAAAAATACAATCTATGTTCCAAATCTCAAGTCTCTAGCTCATCAGAAGTTGGTCAAAATTCAATTAAAAGATTTTTACACGACATATGTTAAAAAAGCGTCTCTTTCGCTTTCCTTTATGTATAAGAGCCGATCAGCTGTTCCTCCTGCTTTCCATAATGTGTGAAGAAGAAAAGTGACGAATCAACTTAAATTCTTCTTCATTGTAATTTTATAACCTATGTTATATTATTTTACATTCTAGTATTACTGCTTTAGTCAAGTAACCATATAATCCATATTACACACGACAGAAGATTTCAATTCAAAATTTTTCAAATTTCTTAGTTTGGTAAAACAAGAAATTGTTTTAATTGTTCGTCATGTTTTTTTGTTTCGACAATTTTTGTGTGACCTCAAGCTTAATAAAGAAAATCTTGGAAGCATAACCACAAAAAATGAAAACTAAATCCTTATCGACTTGATAGTTCTTACAGAAACAGAAACCCACTCGCCTTTCAGTTTCCTTATTCACTCTATGCTATGGAAGACCATTCTTTCAATTCAAGTAAACTGCAAAGAAAGATATAAAATAGAAAGGGACTCACTCAAAACCGGAAATCCCCTTCCACAGATAGAGAGGACCCTGTCGAAAGGACTTCATTCCAAAAATAAATAAAGATAATATTGAAAACGAAAAACTTTGCTCAGTGCATAACGAAAAAAGGAAATGCATTGTGCTTGTGGAAACCCGAAAAACTTTTATTTGTTTCGTAATCATAAAATTTTATAACAATCGCTCTTCTGTGCTGTGGCTGAAGCCGAATGAGAGGGAAATTCTTAGCAATGTTGGTTTGCTTGCATATGTTGGGCGGACGGAAGAACCATCACCATCTATTCTTATCCTTGTTTTGAAAATTGGGTGGAGAGAGAAGGAAAACAAACTCTCATGGATTCTTCCATCTTTCCATTAAGTAATTTTCGACAAATGTCTGAGGAACAATTATACAGTTCTAAGGATACGGACGAGGAGAAGGAGATCTTTCTCCGCAATGTTAATGCCTATAAATACAATCAGTTCTTGGAGAAAATCATACCCAATTGCTTTAAGATGTGTGTTTCGAAGAAGCCAGGACAATCATTATCTCATTATGAACAAAACTGCATTGTCAGATGTACTGACTTGTACGTTAGAACTTGGTTAGTAACCGCCAAAGCCTTTACTACTCGGGTCGAAGATGACAGCAAACCATACAATGTTTCGGAAGAATATTTTGAATAAAAATTTATGGTAAACTAAAAGTTTTCTTTTTTATGAAAACTTCTTAATTTAGTCAATTAAAAGACTTCATGGAAGAACTGTTTCGTTATAAAGGCAATTTTAAGAATTTTAATTTTGGTCCCTAAAAATCAAAAGGGGGATACTCTTTGAATTTTTGAGAAAAAAAATATCAATAATAAAATGTGCTTTTTTTTATGAAAACTTCTTAATTTAGTCAATTAAAAGACTTCATAGAAGAACAGTTTTGTTAAAAAGACAATTTGAAGAAGTTGAATTTTTGGGCCCTAAAATCACAAAGGGGATGGCATTTTTGACGAAAAATATGAAAAATAAAATGTGCTTTTTTTAATGAAAACTTCTTAATTTAGTCAATAAAAAGCCTTCATAGAAGAACAATTTCNTGAACAGTTTCATTAAAAAGTTAATTTTCATGATTTTAAGAAGTTCATGGGCCCCAAAAATCACAAAGGGGATACTCTTTGCATATTTTAGAAAAAAATATCAAAAATAAAATTTCATTTTTTTTTAATGAAAACTTTTAGTCAATAAATAGAAGAACTGTTTTGTAAACTGAACTTTACAAAAATCTGCAAGCCGGCTAGGCTGTATGAAAATATAAGCCGTTCTGGAACGTGGCTATGGTTGACGGCTGGTGGCTGCGATGGCTTATATTGGACCATGGCTGACATGTCTGCTTTAGTTCGCCAAAGACATGCCAGCCGCTTTAAATTTAGATCGGCTAATGCCTTATATTATGAATAAAAACACAGCAGAGTCGGCGGCCAGCTCAAATTTAAAAACAAATCGCAATTTTAAACGGCTTGAGGCTTATATTTTGCCGAATTTAACAAAAATCTTCAAGCCGGCTGACGATTTTCCCGCGGCTGGTGGTTGGGATGGCTTTTATTGGACCATGTCTGATTCGAACATTCTCCAACCAATCAAAATTGTTCAAATTTTTAGTCATTAAAACAACCCGGCAAACTTGTAAGACTTGGTGGGAAATTTGAGTTTACTTTCTGTAATTCCTGATCGCTTGGTATTTTACTTTTATTTTTAAGCGATTTTTTTTTTGGTTTCGGTGGAAATAAATTTAAACAAATCTTTTGAAATTGAAATACTAGGCGATTAGAATTAACAATGAGAAATTATTGGCAATTTTGTCGGATATCTTTAAAGTTGAAAAACATTAAGTATTCCAGTAAAGTATTTTTTTTTTAATTACTAAAAATTTTAAAAAAATACTAAAATAAACGGGAATAAAATACAAATTCAAGTATTTTTTTAAAAAATCTAAGATTTTGTACATTTTTTTTAACAGTTTTGTTTTTGTTATTTTAATTAAATCTAATGTTACATTAAAATGTTGTTTTAATTTTAGTTTAGATATTTAATATTAAAAAAATATTCTTTTTGTTTTAAATTTATTATTTTAGAAAAGGTAATTTAAACCAATTCAAATAAGGAATACCAATTAAATAGTTTGACCATTTCTTTAAAATACAAAGATAATAAAATATCTTTTCACGTCCAAGGATAAGGAAGAACGAAAGAATAAAGTCGATAAAGTTAATACTGGAAGAGGATGAGAACGAGAAGACGAAGATCGTAAAAATGAAAACAACCAGAAAAACTTAAACAACCCGTTATATTTTTATGTGGAAAGTTTTCACGTAAAAAACAAGAAAACGAGGATGAAAAAAGTGTGTGAAAAGTGTTTACTATTTTTCGTTCTATAGTTTCTCCTTCCTCTGAGTCTTGCAAACAGATCCTAGGTTTCTTCTCTCTTCTGGAAATTAAGACGGAGTAAATTGAAAAGTTTTAGTTTTTCTTTTTTATTTCCTCAATTTAAGTTTTTCGCTTAAACCCTCCAACCAACCAACACCGGGAAATCGCTGAAAATATAAAATTTCATTAACATTTTATTACTATTTGGTTTTCTCGTCTTCTCCTAGTTTCTGTTACCATTGAACATTTTTAACCACACCATCCACTTAAAACTACTTTCCTATGCAAAAGTCTCTAAAAACTACGTCCAGTATTTCGTCGGTGCTCACATCGCCCGTAATCCGTTCAATGCATTTCACAGCTTGTCTGAGTTTTTGTGCGGCAATTGCCATGTCTGGGTTACCTTCTGGATTATAATCCTCCAAAAAGATGTCAATAAATTCAATGCACTTCTTCAATTCATTGCGATAACGAGCTTGAGAGAGGCGGGGGTTCTCAGCAGTTGGTTCACCACATCTGAAAGGGAATTTATATATGATGTATTTTATTATATGATATTATATTGGGAACCATAACAAATTATATTCGGAATCATAAAATTACTCCTTTACTAGACTCATGGTGAGGATTGGGCCTTATTAGTATCACAAGGCTTCCTCGAGATAGAGTAGGAATCGACGGTGAAATTGTTAGAACAACTAGCTATCTCTATTTCTTCATTAAAAACCAAAATCGACCTGGCCAATGTCCATGTTCCCAGTATAGACATTAGACATACATAGACAGAGTTCCGACAAATATAGAACCTCTCCTCGAAAATGTCAATGTCTGGCACTCAGCCCTACCCACGAACACTAGAGAAAACTACCTTGCAAACTATGGACTATGTATCAGTGAATGAAGATACCCATACAAGGATCCAAGGAGACATAAGTAAGTTCTCCTGATTTCACCAAGAGCTCCTTATCTCAATAAACTGAAAAAATTGAGATACAACGAAACATCGTGAAGGTAAACGTTGAGAATCGAAAGGTTTCTGGAAGAACTCCTACTCATCAAAATCAAACAATGTTCAGAACATTTTAACTGCAGCAAAAAGAAATATCCCATTCCAACACTAGGATACTCTCAAACAACATAAGCCAACTGTTCAATTAACATAGCCAAGATGAATGAAAACGATATCTTGACAAATGTGAACTAAAAAAGCCTCATGATGTACGAGACAAAAAACACACGACCAACGAGTTCAACAGACAGTTTACCCCACATTTCAGCTTAAAAGATACATCAAAGAAAACAATTCTAACAAGCATTACAAAAAAATCGCTTGCTCCTTGGGGGTATTGGACTTGATGAGATTAGTCCAGTGGATAGTGTATAGTTTGCTGCAAAGAAGGACGTCAATGCATCAAAGCATGGATAGTAGGGACATGGCTGCTGTAAAGAAGATGTTTGGTAGCGAATTGATCGATGGGATAAAAGTCAAAAATTGTCAGTGTGGTTCAAGTATGTGTGCTGTCTGGATGGCATGTAAAATGAGCACGAAAAAGTAACCAAAGAAGTCTTAAAGTTCAAGTATAGAAACTCTTTAGCTCATACATTCTGATTTGAAGAAGTCACTCCAGCCGTAAACAAATTTGGGCTTACACTGATTAATGACTATAGTCGTTGCAATACTATATATTACATACTTTATGGGAGCAATGTATAACAGATTGTATAAATGGGTAGTGGAAAATAATGTCTTGAATGAATATCATGCTGGCTTCAGAAAAAAATACTCCACAACTGACAATCTTTATAATCTTTCCAGTATTGTGAACCTTAAAAAGAAAGGATTTTAAGGCAGCTTCGAAGCTTTGTTTTATAAGCTACTCAACATGGGTGTCTCATCTAGGTTTAAAAGTCTTCTCAAATTGCTATACACAGACACATATGCTAAAGTGTGGTCCTATGGTAACTTCTCAATAGAATTCGAAATGAAAATGAGTGTTAAGCAAGGTCGTCTATGGAATCTTAATGTCAATTTGCAGAAATCGCAGATAATGGTATTCAATAAAGTGGGTAGACCAAATTTACGCG
>JXPG01014193.1:0-19791 GCA_001015175.1 Megaselia abdita
ATGGACAAATAATTAAATTTAACACAAAATTTAAATTCTTTATTGCTTTTAAATTTTGTTTTTATTTAAATTTTGCACTTATAAAATATTGTTTAAAAAATATGATGACATTTTTTGTGAATAATGCTTCAAAAATATACTCGAAAATATTTCAACGTATTAAATTTAGAAATAACGGTTACTTTCAAAAATTCGGATAACGTAACGAATAAATAACGTAATAATTTTTGAAGATGGATAACGTAACGATACCCATACCCGATCAAAATCAATCCGCTAGACCACCCCTGGTTAAAGAAAATGAGAGGTCTTGAAGAATTTTCATTTCTACTCAAATTTTCTTTGAGAAGTCTAAAAGATTTCTAGAAACATTCTTTTGAACGTATAAGTTATCTATTGAAATTATGTTTCAATCTTCGTTAAGAAAACAATAATATTTCTTGAATACTTAAATTTTCTTTTAAAAAGACATAAATAAGATATCTAAAATTGTTTTTATATGTTTGACTAGTGCGTAATGAGAAAACGGAGAGAAATCAGTTTTAAAATTTAAAAGTTTCCACATTTAACATTTAATTCGTTGAAGAGTTACTTATTTGAAATATCCGGGAGGACTGATTTCGTCTTTATTTGTTTGCAATATACAAAAAGTCAATTTTCTCGATTTTTGTATAAGATATTTTAATTCTTAAAAAAAAAGAAATATTCTTAAAATGATTCTCAAACAAGACNAGAAAAAAAATATTCTTAAAATGATTCTCAAACAAGACGTTAGAATAGTCGAAGGATGGAGTATTCAAGCTTGGCTTTTAGTTCCAAAAAGAACACTGAATAAATACAATGCTTAAAACTTGTTCCCTTCTCGAGAGTCGTAAAATTATCTTATGTATCTTCTCTTTCACAAAAGTAGTTCGATCGTCTTCCGTAAGTTTTCACTCGAATCAGTTTTTTTCTTCTTGAATTTGAATAATTAATGTGTTTTTCAAATTCAAACAAAACGTTAGAATATGCGAAGGATGGAGTATTCAAGCTTGGTTTTCTGTTCAATAAGGAACACTGAATAAATACAATACTTTAGAGTTGCTCGAAAGTCGGAAAACTCTCTTGTATCTTCGCTTTCGCAAAAGTAGTTCCTCGCTTTCCACTAGGTTTCACTGGAATAAGTATATAATCTTAGGCGTTTGTGGTTCGTGCATAGGAATTTTCGTTATGGATCTAAATGTTCTTGACAACTACATATGTTCCAATTTCTTATTTGTAATTAATTCTCTTCAATTCTTTGTTCTTAATTCTTGTAAGGGATATTTTCCTGAGTTTTTGTTTAATATTTTCTGCATTGAATGAAAAAGAATCATATATAAAAAAAACCATCTTAAATCCCCAGAAAGACAACCATTCAACAGTAAAACCACCAACCCCTTCATCAAAAACCGAACAAAGTATCCCCACCTGAAACTGAAACTGAGCTGAAATTTTATAATTTTAATCAAAATTTATGAGAATTTTATTCAACGACGGTAGAAACATGCCAAAACTTATGTACAGTATTTGTAATGATTTGTTACGGCTAAACTTTAGCATAGAAGCATACACATAAAGTGAGATATGTGTAGATGTAGAATAAACCATGGCCTGCCGGTTGTTGTTAGTCTACGTCCAATTGTTGTCATTGTTCCATTCGATGAAATAGTACCTTGATTTAATATTTATATGTTTTCCTTTCGTACTAAAGCTATTAATTGTCTTTTCAGGTCAATGCAGGAAGTTTGTCGGAACAAGCTGGATTACTTCCAGGCGATCAAGTTTTGAGTATCAATGATGTCGATGTATACGCACTCCGTCATAAAGATGCCCAGGACTTAGTTGTCAGATCTGGCAATAACTTTGTTGTAACTATCCTCAGGTGAGCACTATATTCTACAGTTCTTTGTTATTTATGACTGGTTTAATGGGATGTCTGGATTTGATTGTTAGAATGTAGACATTCTTGATTGAGTTATGAATGTTAAACGAAGGAAGGCAAAACGATTGCAACGTTGCCGAACATGAGATTTTTGTGACATCAAGTTTTTTTTGTTTTAATAAATGGGAGGTTTTGTCGGGTATTAAATGGATTGAAGGGACTTCTCTTTGAGAGGGAATGGAGTTTTGCGACATTGCCGGTTAAGCTTATTTAGGTGCTCTTTTCACTACTGCGTGAAGTTTTATCGGATTGTAATGAAACGGCATTGCCAGTAGAATTTATTCAGAAGCTTCTTCGTCGGTAAAGCTTATTTAGATACTTTTTAACAAACGCATGAAGTGTTGTCATATAGTGAGGAAACGACATTGCCGGTATAGTTTATTTAGGTGCTTCTTCGGGAGTAAATTTCATATTACATACCCATTCCTTCAATATAAAATGTTTAATTTCTAATTTCGCAACCAAATGAAAGCAATTTGAATCTTAAGACATTGCCGGTAAAGCTTATTTAGGTGCTTTTTATCAGTGAAGTCTGATTGTAATTAAACGACATTGCCGGTACAGTTTACTTAGTTATGTATTTCTTCGTGAAGTTTCCGTTGAGTAAATTTCATTGAATGTTTGTTTCTGAATTTTAATTTCGCAACCAAATGAAAACAATGTATATCAAAGGAAGCCATTAAAATGAACGCCTAAGAGCAAAAGCGCCATATAAAATAATTTTTTTACAATATTAACATCATTGACATCTTTTTTTAAAATTCACAGAGGACAAGCAACATGGCGTCCACATGTTACTCCCACAGGCAATTTGCCAAGCGCCCAAGGTGGACATTTAGGAGGCAATATCCCTACAGTGACGAAAACATCTCTTGCTCATAGAAGACCACAAGAAGAGGAGCACATCGGTTGTGGTTACAACAATTCAGCTCGTCCATTCAATGCAGTACGTATCATCAATCATTCATATTCCATTTCATATTTCTAGATTGAATTGAATGGTTTTCATCATATTGTTCATATTTTTAGGTAAATGGAAATGGTCCAGTTAAAAGCATTGTTAATAAACAATACAACTCCCCAGTTGGCATTTACAGTGATGAAGCTATTGCAGAAACCTTGTCTGCCCAGGCTGAAGTTTTAGCTGAAGGAGTACTTGGGTAAGTAGCAAAACATCAACAGCATATAACTACCCAACACAACATAACATCTACAGCAAACAATACAATGTTGTAAAATTGTGTTGTAGTTTTTGAATAGAACAGAACAGCAGGTGGTGTAGAATGCTTTGTTTCTATCTCACTCTCTCTTTTCTGTACTTTTGAATTTCCTCCAAGATATTCTCTCATTGCCAATAAAAGTGGATACAATACAATACAGCAGGATGTTATCACACACATCGAATATATAAATAACGAAACGAAAATGAATTTTATGTTTTTGATGGCATATTTTCGGTGCACATTGGGAAATGTTTGAATTTTGATGGTACATTGCCGGCTAGGGGTCTTTTGGAGGATGAGACTCTTTTGAAGGCTGATACTATTTTCTAGCAATGACAGGATGAGTTGTTATGAGCTTGGATTTATATAGATGATGTTTCGATTAGATGGATACACGCGTTTTCCGCATTGAGAATTGTTTGTGTTTTAATGGTACAATGCCGAGTAGGGGTCTTTTGGAGGCTGAGACTATTTTGAGGCGCTTTGAGACTTCACTTTGAACTTGGCTTTATAGATTATATTTTGATTAGGTGAATACACACGTTTTCAGCATTGTCAAATGTTAATGGTATGGTATGCGCATTTGGAAATGTTCGTATTTTAATGCTACATTAGAAAAGGATACTATATTGAAGCAAACTTGAACTTAGCTTTGTAGATGATGTTTTGATTAGGTGGATACATGCGTTTTCAGTATTGACAAATGTTTATAGTCATACATTGGGAAATGTTTGTATTTGATGATACTTTGTTACTTTTATAGTTGCTTGGTGTAAGTGCTAGCTCTTTCACTTTCCATTCTGACGATTATAAGTTCGATCCTCAGTACACGCGTCAGAATTTTTCGTAAGAAATTTTCTTTCGTGTGAGTCGGATACACTACCTGACTTCACCCTCGTCGTTTCGATGTTGATAAAATAAAATAGCAGACAGCTCATCACTGACTCTATTCAGTGGAAGAGGGGAAACTAACAACACTGATGTATGAGAGCAGCTGGTAAAACACATAGGAAGCAAATATTCCTTAATATTACTGCTACACCGTGAGTCATCTTTGGCTCGTTGTGTGATTGAGTTAGTTACTTCAAATGAAAACTTGACGTTTCTCAGGTTTTTTTTATGAAAATGAGTTCAGAATTTCGTCAAAATACTTTCGACTACGTTGGGATCTGTCACGATTAAGATTTGTGAAGTCGCATGAAGAAGTCATTAAAGTTATAACTATTGTTAAATTAGTTTTCCCTTTTACTCTCAAGCCAAAATTTATTTGTCGTCTCAGGTTCTGTTTGAGGTCAGGGATGATCAGTGATGGTATCGAAATCTTGAATGATAAGTTTACGAATATTTGTCGTAAGTCTTGCTGAGTATAATGCAATCATAGTTAAAAAGTTGATTCTATTGTAGGAACTACTTTTCGCGCTAATACAATGACAACATTCTACTCAGACTTTCTCACGGCTACAAAATTCATGACTACACAGAATTTGTCTCCATCTCTCTCGGTTTGCAGTTTAAGCAGTGCAGTTTTTGATTTCCTTTGATGTGAGCTATACTTCAAGGATCCTTTAGGTCTAGCTTCTACCGACATGCGCCATACATGTCTAAACCACAGAAGATGTTGTTATCTCACTCTATCTGCTGGATACTGAAGTCTGCATATAGCTCATGATGGTATCGTATGCGCCACTCATTGTTTGCATACAGAGGACCAAAGATCACACGAAGCCCTTTCCTCTCAAATAACTTTAGAAGATTTTTGTCTGATTCTGATAATGCTCATGACCCAGCCCCATATATCAGAACAGGTATAATGAGAGTTTTGGAGATGTTTAGTTTAGTGCTTATCCAGATGAATCTCGATCTTAGCACTCTACTTAGCCCAAACAGTGTTCGGTTAGCAAGCATGATTCTTCTTTTGATCTCTTGAGTGATGTCGTTTTGGGTATTAACTGAACCCAAGATACCTGAAATCCTTTACTGATTCAAACTTGTTAGTGCTAATGTTCATGTTGGTGATATCTGCTTGGATTCTACTCGACTTCATATATTTAGTCTTCTCGATATTCATTCTGAGGCCCATTGATGTAGCATGTCTACTGATGTTGTTGTAGCCCATCTTCAGATCTTCTACGTTTCTTGTGACGATGTTAATTTCATCTGTATACGATAAAAGTTGGACAGACTTGGTTATTATGCTGCTGGATGTTAGCTCTTCGAAACATTTGTAGAATCTCATCGGGTGACTTTTTGGCTCTGAGAAAGTCAGTTGAAATTTGAAAATTCTTTGGTATGCAAATGATATCATGGTGATATCTTCTCGATGTCAATGGAACCAACTGGACAACAACTTGTTGTCGGAAGACAATAGTATCTCTTCATACCTTTCGATATTAAATGAAAAGTCTAATTCTGACAAGCACAGAACCTTTGCATCAGTACTTTGCCTTAAGAAGACACTTCTGGATGAGGAACATTCGAATATCCTACGATGAGAATTATCTTGCCATATATTCCATTGTTACATAAGTGAATATTTTCCATATTGGTATACTATTGCAAATTCATGCTTTCTTTCAAAGGTATAAAAGAGATAACAATTTCAAACAATATCTTTCCGTCGGCTTAAATTCAATAAGCCGAGTCTGATCCAATTGTGTCAATTTGACTTCACTAGCCAAAAGTTCATTTTTCAAAAGATACTTCTTCAAGACTTTTGAGTTTGTATAATATCTTCAGTCGACAATGAAGTTGCCATATACAAAACAGGGATGATTTTTTTTGTCTCAGTTGATTTATCTTTGTTTTAAGCCGAACAATCACTACATGATACGGAAAAGATATCATGGTGATGTCTTAGCGATGTCGAGAAGACCGTCTAGGGTCAAAAAATGAGATAGTGACATTGTGCGGAGATGAATGTGTTCCCTTTAGCGAAAAGAGACTTCTTCATGACTTTTGAGTTTGTAGAATATCTTTAGTCTACAAAGATTTTTTGATACTGAGAAGTGTAGGTTGACTTTTATCTTTGTTTTAAGCCGAACAATCACTAGATGATACGGACAAAACTGGAAACGTAAGGAGATGAATAAAAAAAAAACTACCGAAGAAACCAAACCAATTCCCACAGTGCATTTAAAATATACTATCAAATAAGCCCCCCCCATCGCAATCAACGAACATATTTTTATTGCAGTAAACTTGTAAGCCCAAAAAAACTCCAAATGTAAACTCCAGAGTTTTACCCTCGAGAAAAATAGGAATGATTTTTTTTATATTATCCAAAATCTCGTCAGTATATTGCTATGCCTTTGGATACAGTCCAAGTTAGCTAAAGTCTACATTCAATGTTCATTCGTTCCCGCTCGAAAATCATTGCACTCGCTATTCAGAAAGTGACTCATTCTTCTTCTTTGAAAGGAAAGACCAGTAAGAATAATGGTGATTATTACTGAGATTGCCCTAGAAAATTTCTTTCTTTCTTTTTTCTTCGTTCATGTGATAAATTGAGAGATGTTCACAGGACGAGGATAATGAAATGATGAACAAGAAAAGCTCGCCAAAGGAATATTATGCAAAACATCCAAACAAACCCAACTTGTAATGTAATCATTATTTTGCATTCCTTCTCTCGTCGACCTCGACTCCTTTTCCCCGACCGACCGCCGCAGCCTCTTTGCGTGTTTATTTTTTCCCCATCTGCAGCTGCTCTGCTGCAGCAGTAATGCGATCCGACCGAGTAGGAGTTTCCTAGAGAATTCTAATGCAGCAAATAAATTTATCTCATTTTACATTTTATATAGGAAAAGTTTTCTTCTCAGTTTAGTTTAGTTTACTTCAGTTTCTTTTTCCAGTGGTCGGACGGTCGGAGGAAAGGATATCTCTCTTGGATTACCAGAGAAAACAGAACACCAGAATCTATTGGTAGCTTTGTTTTACTATTGTATTAATAGTGTAACACCCTTGGAAGGTATTCTGCATATCTTGTGCTTGCTTGCTTGATTATTGTTGTTGCGTCTGGTTCATATCTCTGCTTCGTTTTACTTGCTTTTTAGCAGATACTCCCTTGGTACATAAAAACAATATAAATTCTGGACCAAATTGAATGAAAATTCTCGTTTTCATTTTCATTCTCATCTTCTGATGAAAACTTTGCATTCTTTTTGGTTGGGGAGAAATCTATGTTAACAACAGAGCCCGAAAAGTACAAATGAAAAGGGAAAAAGAGATAAAAATTCAATTAAATTAAGCCACAAAATATGCACTGGAAATTAAATGGTAAATTGTCTCTAGTGACGATACCATTGCAAACATATCTTTAGGAAAATTTCTAAAGAACTTCATATCCCTAGAAGCTTGTTATTTAATTTTGAAAAGATAAATTCTATTAATTTTGGTTTCTAAAAGGTATTTTGTGAGATTGTTTGCTTTATTGATGGTTTATTTTGAAAGATTTCTCTCTAATGATTTTTGGTTCTTTGAATTATTCATCTTGAGAAAATTATTTATATTAAAATTCTTTAGATAAATGTTGGTATTTGTTGCTTGTTTAATATTAGGCGATGCAGGTAAATTAGACAAGACATGAACCATTAAAATATTCCCAATATTCTTACCAAATGAAAAAGGTGACTCATTTCACTAAGAAAAATAAGCTAAGAAATATTAGGATACGATATTCATAGATAAACAAATATGTTCAATCTGAAATAGGTAATGCACGAACCATTACTCTTAATTATATACTATAGCGTAATAATGACATGACATTCATTTGCTGAAATCAAATTGGCTAATGTTACATGTTTCATCTCTGCCAAGAGAATCATCAGACATCTTCTCGTGGAAGGGACCAAGGCTACACCTCATCCAGCGCCACTAAGTTACTATGGTCTATCGGTCCATGATTGGCATATTATAACACGTTATGATCTTAGAGAGTCTTCTAATTATTTTTGGTTCTTTGAATTACTCTTCTTTGGAAAATTATTTATATTAAGATTCTTTAAATAAATGTTGGTATTGGTTGTATAATATAATGCGATCAAGGTTTATTAGACCAGGCTCGAACCATTACTAATAATATTATATAATTTTCCCAATGTTCTTACCAAACGAAAAAGGTTAAGCATTATATTAATAAAAATGAATTAAGAAATATATCGTAAAAATCTTAAAAAGAGTTTTTGTTCATAAACGTCTTTTTGAAAAACATTTGTTATTATGTGCCATTACAACCCTTACAATACCTCATCCAGCGCCATTAAGTTACTATGGTCTATCGGTCCATGATTGGCATATTATAACACGTTATGATCTTAGAGAGTCTTCTAATTATTTTTGGTTCTTTGAATTACTCTTCTTTGGAAAATTATTTATATTAAGATTCTTTAAATAAATGTTGGTATTGGTTGTATAATATAATGCGATCAAGGTTTATTAGACCAGGCTCGAACCATTACTAATAATATTATATAATTTTCCCAATGTTCTTACCAAACGAAAAAGGTTAAGCATTATATTAATAAAAATGAATTAAGAAATATATCGTAAAAATCTTAAAAAGAGTTTTTGTTCATAAACGTCTTTTTGAAAAACATTTGTTATTATGTGCCATTACAACCCTTACAATACCTCATCCAGCGCCATTAAGTTACTATGGTCTATCGGTCCATGATTGGCATATTATAACACGTTATGATCTTAGAGAGTCTTCTAATTATTTTTGGTTCTTTGAATTACTCTTCTTTGGAAAATTATTTATATTAAGATTCTTTAAATAAATGTTGGTATTGGTTGTATAATATAATGCGATCAAGGTTTATTAGACCAGGCTCGAACCATTACTAATAATATTATATAATTTTCCCAATGTTCTTACCAAACGAAAAAGGTTAAGCATTATATTAATAAAAATGAATTAAGAAATATATCGTAAAAATCTTAAAAAGAGTTTTTGTTCATAAACGTCTTTTTGAAAAACATTTGTTATTATGTGCCATTACAACCCTTACAATACCTCATCCAGCGCCATTAAGTTACTATGGTCTATCGGTCCATGATTGGCATATTATAACACGTTATGATCATTGATCTTAGAGAATCTGCTAATGATTTTTGGTTCTTTGAATTATTCTTCTTTGGAAAATTATTTATATTAAGATTCTTTAAATAAATTTTGGTATTGGTTGTATAATATAATGCGATCAAGGTTTATTAGACCAGGCTCGAACCATTACTAATAATATTATATAATTTTCCCAATGTTCTTACCAAACGAAAAAGGTTAAGCATTATATTAATAAAAATGAATTAAGAAATATATCGTAAAAATCTTAAAAAGAGTTTTTGTTCATAAACGTCTTTTTGAAAAACATTTGTTATTATGTGCCATTACAACCCTTACAATACCTCATCCAGCGCCATTAAGTTACTATGGTCTATCGGTCCATGATTGGCATATTATAACACGTTATGATCTTAGAGAGTCTTCTAATTATTTTTGGTTCTTTGAATTACTCTTCTTTGGAAAATTATTTATATTAAGATTCTTTAAATAAATGTTGGTATTGGTTGTATAATATAATGCGATCAAGGTTTATTAGACCAGGCTCGAACCATTACTAATAATATTATATAATTTTCCCAATGTTCTTACCAAACGAAAAAGGTTAAGCATTATATTAATAAAAATGAATTAAGAAATATATCGTAAAAATCTTAAAAAGAGTTTTTGTTCATAAACGTCTTTTTGAAAAACATTTGTTATTATGTGCCATTACAACCCTTACAAGACCTCATCCATCTTTGAATTATTCTTCTTTGGAAAATTATTTATATTAAGATTCTTTAAATAAATGTTGGTATTGGTTGTATAATATAATGCGATCAAGGTTTATTAGACCAGGCTCGAACCATTACTAATAATATTATATAATTTTCCCAATGTTCTTACCAAACGAAAAAGGTTAAGCATTATATTAATAAAAATGAATTAAGAAATATATCGTAAAAATCTTAAAAAGAGTTTTTGTTCATAAACGTCTTTTTGAAAAACATTTGTTATTATGTGCCATTACAACCCTTACAAGACCTCATCCATCTTTGAATTATTCTTCTTTGGAAAATTATTTATATTAAGATTCTTTAAATAAATGTTGGTATTGATTGTATAATGTAATGCGATCTAGGTCTAATAAACCAGGCTCGAACCATTACTAATAATATTATATAATTTTCCCAATGTTCTTACCAAATGAAAATAGTTTTTGTTCATAAACGTCTTTTTGAAAAACATTTGTGATTATGTGCCATTACAGAAAGTATAGTTTCAACNATTGTATAATGTAATGCGATCTAGGTCTAATAAACCAGGCTCGAACCATTACTAATAATATTATATAATTTTCCCAATGTTCTTACCAAATGAAAATAGTTTTTGTTCATAAACGTCTTTTTGAAAAACATTTGTGATTATGTGCCATTACAGAAAGTATAGTTTCAACTGAAAGAATTAGAAGAAGAATATTTGTGTAAAAAAAAAAACAAGTGAGATTTCAACCGTAGAATGTTTATAGGCAAAATCCTTTCATCTCCTTTAGCCAAAGCTCAAAAGTTTACTCTTATAAATAGTTCTCAAAATTTCTTATTGATATTTTCAAATTCTTTCTTGTTTAATATTCTCACTTGATAAGCTATACATATAAAACACATTCCTCAGTTTAAATTAGACAAGGCACAAACTTTCACTCCTAATATTATACCATTTTTCAAAATTATAATAAAAAGATCTAAGAAATGTTTCGCAAATCATTGATAGAATTTGATTAAATTATTAGTATTCTATAATTAATTATAATAGAATGTTCAACAAACACTATTTAATATTAATTAGACAAGACACAAACCTGTACTCCTTAAAGTACCTTAAAGTATAAATATTATCTAAGAAATATTTATATTCAAATGTCGTAAATAATTGAGGAATTGGTTCATAAATGCATCTGAAATAAATTTTTAATAATTAAAATTTAAAAAAAAATAGGATATAATAACAGGCGGTTTATGTTAATTAGACCAGTCGAAAACCATTACTCCTTATGAAAAAAAATGCAATATGAAACTGAAAAAAGTCAACACATTCTCGACAAACCAAGTCAAAAAAAAATATTGAAAATCCCTAAAAATCAACTACTCGGAAACTTTGTAATTAGCTACGAACTATAGAATATATATATAGGCAAAAACCTTTCAAAATTTCTTATTAATAGTTTGTAATTCTTCCACATGCTGTTTAATATTCTCACTCCATAACCTATATATATAAAACACATTCCAAATTTTCTCAATATTCTTTTAATTAAGATTAAGCATTACCCATTTTATTAATAGAAATGAGCTAATTAAAAAAATATACTTTAATCCAAAAAACATAGGATATTCACAGGTCAACAAAAATGTCTCAACAAATTTAGCCTAAGCGCGAACCTTTACTCTTAATTAAAATATATTTATAATTATTTGTTCATAGATTATATATATATCTATATTCTATATATATATAAATCTATAGATTATAATTCTTCCACACCTTCACCTATATAAAACTCATTCCGAAATTAGACAAGACACAAACCATTACTCCTTATATTATACCATTTTCCACATTTAGCCAAGACCCACATACTATTTATAGACAAAAACCTTTCATCTACTTTAGCCAAAGCACAAATCTTAATAATTCTTTATTCCTTTAAACAAAAATTCTTCCAATTGCTCCAATATTCCCACAAAAAAATAATTTCCAACCTTCCTCCCATTTCAGAGTAAACTTCAAGAAAAATGAGAAACAATACAACGCCGAGAAATCTGAGGTATTGAAATTCCTCCGTGAAGCTGAACACGAACCAGCTGAATCAGGTAATTATCAACATCCCTCAATCCTTTCAGTAGTGTACTGTATACCGTAGAATATAAAAGTTGGAACATTAAAGTCATTTAATTTTAAAAATTATACTATCCATTTCATAAAAGAGAGACTAAGTCCCATATGCTTCAACAGAACAAATTGTAATGTAAATGTAATTTTAATAATTCAATTTATTGTGTATTTAAAAACTCACAACAGCCTTTACAACTCTAGAGTAGAGTAAAGAAGAGTAGAGTAGTTGAGTTGCATCCAACACAGACGCTGTATGTGAATATGTTCCTCGTTTCATTAAAAACGATGCCAAATTGTCCTGGCATAATTGGCACTCATCCTCCTCCTGGCTATGTACTTTATTCATTAATTCTTTTTGTTTTCTTTTACGTTCCACCAAATCCACTACCTACCCACCTCACAGCATACAATAATAACAATAACCACTATGAGAACAATCACCATCAACATGAACACCAACAACAGCCACAACAACAACAACAGCAACACAATAGCTACAGCCAACAGCAACAGTCCAATTCAGTCCAATACCAAAATTCAGGACCAACCAAGCACGTGAGTGCTCCTGTTGATCAACCAAGACCACAAGGCACTGGAGGTCACTCTGTTGGTGCACAAAATATTTGCTCTGAATGTGAACGTCTAATTGTGTAAGTGATTAACATAAGTTTGAACTCAATATCCAACTCAAAACCGCATATCCCTATCCTTTCATTTCCATATCATGGAAGGATGTTTTTTTCTGTGGAACGTATGAATGTTTTTTAGGTTCGACTTTCTTTCTTTTATGAGTAGATTGCTTAGAATGGTTTGAGTCTTGAAGTTTTTAAAATAAAATCCTAATGATATGCTTTGAAAACCCAAGACACAACCCTTACCAGCATTTCTACCACAAAAGTATAGAAATAATGACTTTTGTTAAATATTTTCTTTATCTGACATATGACAATTTTAAAGAACCCCCATCACCGTTCAATTTTTATTGGCAACAAAGTCACGCCATTGGAGGAAACGCTCCATCACCAGGGCCTAGACAACACGACACACCTCATATAACACCAAGGCAAGCTGAGACACCTCGTTCAACTCCAAAGCACGTGGAGATCGATCCAGCAATCGGGACTGCATTACAAGATAACACATTGGCACCGGGCGCAGCACATCGTCCAAGTATGCCAATCCATAGACATTCAGGTGAATGCCCAGAGTATCCACCACAACGTCTCCAATCGCCGGACATAAGTGAAGAAATTGATCCAGTTGTAATCCTTGAACCAATTTGTCCTCTTTTACAAGGTCCAAACTATCAACCACCAGCTCAAGAAGAAACTGATGGTGGCGCTAGTGAACAACCCGCCACCAATTTGCTAGTCTGTCTGATGTGTGGGGCTTCAATAGCGTAAGAATTATGAAAACCCAAAAGTCAAAGTCAAGTGAATAACCAAAGAATGTGATCCTTTTGTTGTTTGTGTGTTGTTTCGTGTTACGTCCATGAAAATATCCCGATTTGTGGTCTTTGAGTTACCTTTTGCTTGATGAAACTAATTTTGCATTGTATTTGATTTCTCTTTCTTTAGCGGAGTCTTTGTCCGTATCAAGGACAAGAACCTTCACGCCGAATGCTTCAGATGTGCTACTTGTGGCACATCCTTGAAGAACCAAGGTTACTACAACTTCAACAACAAATTGTACTGCGACATCCATGCTAAGTTGGCTGCATCACAAAATCCACCAAGTGGAACTGATGGGTATGTCCCAATCCCAATCCGACCGTAAGTACACGATTTAGGCTTTGTTTCTTGTGTTTTAAAGCTTTATGATATTTGGAAGCTTCCGCTTCTTTTTTCTCCACACACTTTTTTCTTAGAAAGAGATTCCAGCTGAGCACACCGACTATGCTTAGGCTTCTTTAGTGTTTTCATATTGTTTTGTGGGGTTTTTGTTGCAGGTTTTCTTGGAAATCGAAACAAACTTTGCTCATTTATGGAGAGAGCTTGAAACTTCTTGAGGTCTAGTGTAAAAGGGAACGATTCAATACAGCTCTGAAGTTTTTTGAATACCACAGTCGGTTAATAATCTATCTTGATAATCTAATCTTGAGCTTTCATCTAAAATTTACCAAAGCCTTCACTCATCTATTGAAAGAGTTTGAATCACTTTGAAGCTTAATGTAAAAGAGAAACGCTTCAGGCCTGTTCAGAGGTCTTAGAATGCCTTATAGCTTATAGGGCTAACTTGATAATCTCATCTTGGAAATACTACAAAACTTCATCTATGGATCTTCTTGAATCTTCTTGAGGCGTAATGTTAAAGCGGTACGCCTCAGTCCTGTTCTGAAGTTTTTTGAATCGGTTAACCCTGGTAACATATAGGGCTAACTTGATAATATTAACTTGGATTACTAAAGTGATCGTTATTATCTTAGACCTACCACAATCTCCACTCATCTCTGGAGATGAGATCGTGAACCACTTTATGGTCTGCAAGGGAAACGCCTCAGTACTGTTTTCAGGTTTTTTGATTGCCATAATCGGTTAACCGCGGATGCATACAAGGCTAACTTCATAATCTTATCTTGGGTTAAACTGAAGTGATCATTATTATCTTAGATCTAACATAATCTTCACTCATCTATGAAGAGAGCTTAAATCCTCTTGAGGCGTAATGTAAAAGGAGAACTCCTCGGCAGACATGTCAGCCATGGTATAATATAAGCCATCTCAACCACCAGCCACGTGAAAATCGTCAGCCATAGCCACGTTCCAGCACGACTTATATTTTCATACAGCCGTCTTGAAGATATTGATAATAATATAAGCCATTAGCCGATCGGTACTATTTGGTAAAATATAAGCCGTCTAGCCGAAAGAGGGACATGTGGACAGCCATCAGGCGGCCTAAATTTAAGACGGCTGACATGTCTGCTCCTCGGTCCTATTCTGAAGTTTCGATTGCCTTTACCTTTTCGCTTGCTTGCTTCAAAAGGTTACTCCATATATCCATATCCGCTGCCTTTCTTCTCCATGATGTTTTACACCGCAGCGTCGTGAAATAATTGTAAGGACTTTTCTTTCGAAAACTCGTAGTCTTTCGCAGTCTATAGCTTTCAACTCCCATGCATCGCCCAAGTAACCTTGATGACAAGTCATGACCAATCGTCAGACTTGGGTCGGATCCATACATAACGATAAGGAGTATCAATATTAAATAGATTTGGATCTTTGTTTTTCTCGATAGGTGTTTTGATCGGAGAAGTTTACTCAGGTTTGAGGCTTAGTGTAAAAGGGAAATACCTCAGTACTGTTCTGTGTTTCTTTGATGCCACAGTCGGACATATGGCTAACTTAACAATCTTGACAAAGTCGACGTGATTTGAAATCGTTAGCTATATAAATCCGTCCACTAAGAGCTCTGTAAAAATTCATAATTAAAACATATATTAAAACTTTTCTATAATGAAAACTTTTCCCCACTAAAACTAATCAACAAAAATGTGAAATTAAATCCTTCAACAAAAAACCATAAAACAATAGAAAACTGTTTTCCCCAACGAAACTCGATATCTCGCAAGCAAAAGCTGAAAAAATGAAACAAATCAAAATTGTGCACTTGCATGTTTGGTATTCAAAATTTGAAAATATTTCAACAACCCACTAACCCATTTCCAACATAAAAAAATGTTTTGAAAATTTTTAGAGGAACCAAGTTGAGCGCTAACAATATTTCTGCTGCGTTGAGTGCTCATGGCTACCAAGGAATCCCAGCATCTGCTAATGTTCCAGTAACCTACTCTCAACAACATCACCAGAAATACCAACAACCTCAGCAGCAACAACAACAACAGCAGCAACAACAACACCAACAACCACAACAGCAATATCATCAACCACAACAACAACAATATCCACCACAACCAAAGGTAAGCAAAGAGTTCTAGTTTTGTTTTACAAATTACATATTTTATTTAAAAGTGTGATATTTTTTGTTGTTTTGCTTTTTTTTGTTTTTCACGTTATTTAATTTTGAGCGAATTATTTCCTATGGTATTTGGTTTCTTAGTCATTCGGGGAAAATTACGTCGAAATAACTCTTGGCAGTGGCGATGCTATGGTACTCAGGTGAAAGGAAAGGAACCACCGGGTATTTTATTTTTGGTTTATTGACTAATTTTTGTTTTCGAATAGTTTTTGTTCCTATTTTCTAAGGTTTTTTTTGTTTGTCAGGGATTGAGGGATTTTGGTGGGTTTAAGGAAGGTTTTGTTGTATTAAAAGGTATTAATTACAATGTTATAGTCCAAAATACCAGTGTTGAATCGGCTGAAGCACATGACTTACTAAAGTCGTAAGCCGAATTGATAATAAGCCGAAAACCATGATCGGCAGAAGGCTTGACTTTTTCAATGCATGACTTTGTTCAGAGTTTGAAACCCTGCATTATTTTCTGCGGTTCAAACTGAGAATCGTCAGAGGTGTCATTAATTTAGTAATGTCGCATAAAAATGCCCACAATGAAATCCAATTACCTTTTCGACATAAAAAAGTCTACGTTTCCTGTAAAAGCTGAAAGGAAATTATGAATTTTTGATTAGATTTTCCATTGTAGTTTGATTAACAGTTATTTGATTTAAATCCTTACAAATCCTTACTTGTTACAACTGTAGTTTAATTTTTAAAATTAAAACGAGATTTTGATTAGTTTCTCCATTGTAGTTCGATTGATTTGTCACGCCTCAACTTAATTTTAGGATGAAGGATTCCAAAACATGCAATATTTTAATAAATTTGTATTAACTCGCTTTGTCGTCAGTTTATTTATTTGTGTGGTACGAATTTTGTGATCCAATTTAAGCTGACATTACGTTGTGCGAGAACAAAGTTCAGAACTGGATGACAATGTAATATTTAATAATCATGCGAAATAATGATTTTTTGGATTAACAGACTGTAAAATACAGTCTGTTATTGTCTTCTTCTTGTTCCTCTATTTCATCTATTTGTCGGTTGGTGGGGTATACGAATTTTGTAATCCACTATAAGCTATTTTCAGGAACTTACCACTAAAGATAACAATCACAGTGAGATTTTTCTCTGTGCTCAGTGAGATCTTGAGACAGGAAATAATTTTTCGACTGAAGAGTAAAATGGAAAACTATAGTACACTATATCGTTAGTGATAACTTTAATGATTACTTCACGGCACTTACGTTTAATTTAAAAGCTGAAACGAATTTTTTAACTTTTTGATTAGTTTCTCCATTATAGTTTGATCAAACACATGTGTACATTGTTTGGTTTAGATACAATTTCTTGATTGTAAATTGTAAGAATTACAAGAACATTGTACTCGCCTCAACTTTATTTTATTATGAAGAGCTCAAAACCCTACAATATTTTACAACTCTTAATCATTTAATCTGCTTATGTGTTACGAATGTTTATCTGACATTTTCTGAAATAAAAATGCTGCCAAATACAGAATTCTGCTATTATCTTCTTCTTATTCTCTTCGCGTCATCTCAATTTTCTGTTGCTTTGTTGTCTGTTTATCTTTACGTTGAGCTCCAGACTGGATGACAATCCAGTATTTAATTACCATCATGACTATCAAGAGTCGGGGTCTCGCGAAATTTAAGACTTTTTTATAATAGACTGTAAAATACAGAATGAAAATTGAAGTCTACTATTATCTTCTTCTTGTTCCTTTGCTTAAGAGAGTAACAAATATTATGTATTGCATTTTCGCTGTATACTGATTAAGAGGTAATGGCAAAATGGCAAAAATTCAAGCTCGAAACGACGTGTATGATATGATGGTCCCACGATCCTTGCAGGGGAATCAGAATTTATCGGTAATTCATTTCGAGATCTCTCGGTCTGGTGTTGCATCTTCCCAGTTGCTAATGCCGTTTGTGTTAAGCATCTTGTCTATACAGAATGAAGCCGTCGAATGAGTCTTTGTTAGCCTGGTCTTCTTTTTTCAATCAAAGGGACTATCAGGATTTTCTTCGGCAGTTTGTCATCATCCGTTCGCCAAATATGTCCAATCAGCAAGATTGTTGTTTCCGTAGCCTGCTTAAGATACTTCTTACATTTGGTAGAGCTCGGTATTATACCTACTCTCTTCCTCACATACAGGAACTTAGATCATCCACAGAACTCTTCTCTCAAATACATAAAGCATGTTTCTAGCTGAGTCTGATAATGACTACGAATCGGTCCCATACATACCAAAACGTACAATGAGAGTTTGTTAGATCCCTATTTCCGTGTTTCGTCGAACAAATGTTGATCTCAGTACTTTGCTCAGACCTAAAAAGTGTATATAATAGTAACAGAAGTAGCTTAGCGCAAGGTCGGATGTCAGCTCTTTGAACTATGATTTTCAAGCAGATATTAAATAGTTCACATGATAATGCAATATGGTAGTTGGTTGGTTTAGGTGCTAGCACTCTTGCCTTCCAGTCTGACAATTCTGACTTCGATCCTCAGTGCACACGTCAGAATTTTTCGTAAGAAAAGAAAAGGGTACCTCTAATATACTCGTTCAAATTGCAGACAGCTCATCACTGACTCTATTCAGAGGAAGAGGTAAAACTAACAACACTGAAGTAGAAAAGCAGTTGATAAACACATAGAAAGCAAACATTTTTTAATATCACTGCTACACCTTGAGTCAGCTTGTTGTGTGATTTAGTTTTTTTTAGAAAATGCGTTGATTTGTTGGAAGCGTGAATGGTTTCGATGCATTCTTAGCTAGACGGACATCTTGTGTCTAGCCTCTTCAGTCCTGTATTTCTCTTAATACTATTGATAAAATGTTGGGTTTTTTTTCATTTGACTTAAGAATATGTCATCTACCTGTATGTGAACAAAAATTGAGCAAATCAGATGTCTGCAACTTGTTATTGCTTTGAAAATGTCAGCCTTTTGAGTTCCGAGAAACACAACAATTTGAAAGTCCAAAAAAGTATCAAACACTATCAAGAAGTACAATTTTTCAACAGTTTTATGTTCAGAATAGTTAAATTTAATATATGTCCAAAGATCAGCTCAAAATATCATACAGTTCAAGAGATATTTAGATTTAAAGTGCTTGTCCTCTGTCGTGGACATCAGGATTCTAGGCACTTCTGAAAACTAATTTCTTACAGGCACTTTCAAAATAATTACAGGCGATTAGATTCAAGAGGTAAACTGATCACTCTGGGGATGCATTTTTTTCAAGACTATGTTTTTGGGGTAATTTGTTTTTATTTGGAGTAAATATAACCCCATTTTTATTTACCCTAAGAAATGAGTAGTTTATCCTACTGTCTATAGTTATTAGGATGATATTAACTATTTGATTTTAAAAGACAGTCCAAACTTAAAGTTGAACTCAAATTACATTTTCGAGATATTTGGACATTATTAATTTTGTTTGTATATAGAAAAAAAAAGCCGTAAAATCACAACCGGCAGCAGCCATTGCGGCGAGAGCGTCTTACGTAGAATCTGAAGTAATTCGCGGCGGCGGATGATTTTTCGACGGCGCCTACAACTTTCGGCATAATTTTGTCTTACTTAGAGGACATATATCTTATGAATAATAAAGAGTTTCATTTCATTATTCAAAGTATTTTGAAGATTTCTTCTGATTTCACTCATATTTGTTGCACTCAAAATAA
>JXPG01014201.1:0-14217 GCA_001015175.1 Megaselia abdita
GAATAGATAGAATAGATATAGACTTTTATTAATGCTTAATTTACTTTGGGCTTGTTGTAATTTTGTTTCATTATATAATTTAATTTCTTCTTAAAATAATTATTTTTAATTTAATTACTACGCTTTATGGATTCATTTTTGTTTTATTATATATTTTTGGTTGGAATTTGATTGATATTTTTTTCTGAAGAGGCTTTTATTTTGTATGGTACTTATTTCTTGCCTTTCTGAGTTTTTTAAACTATTATATTAATATTAATTATATTATGTGATAAATTAAGATCAATATTTAAGTAATGTTTGTTAAATAAATTTATAATAATAATATTTACTTTTAAAATTAAGTGCAGAGTATTTATTGTTTCGCTGAAGAAAACTAATTTTTTATAATACTTTTTTAGTTTCTTTAGAATTACTGTCTAATTTAACCCCTAAATAAGAGTAGTACAACATTAGAGTACTATAAACACACATTTCAATTTCTATCCAACAATTAAAAACAAACAAAATATTTAGAAAATCCGAAACACAAGCAGTTACTTAAGACCTATTAATAAAACCTTCTAAAAATGAATGTTTATTCAATTCAGAGCTGTTTTTAAAGGAACATTCAACAATCTTCTTGTGATAAGATTATCTAACTTTCACTACATACAATCTTGTATACTCTGTTACATTCCAAGCCGTAAATCTTTCAGGTTAAACCAACTCTTGATGGCTTTATAATACGTTCGTACTAAATTACACTTAATATACAGCGGAATTAATATTTAATCAAAGAGTTCGTTAGTATTTGCACGTTGTGTTCCCCGTCGTTTGTTATCTTTGAAAGAAATTAATTACTAATGAAATTGTTGAATCGTGAAGGATTTTGTTAATACTTCCTTTTCCATTTGTTAATTGTTATCTATTCAAAGATTTTCTGTCGTCATTTATAAGAATCTAAAAAAAGACTATTCAAATGACGTAAATGTAAATTAGCAATAATTTACAAAAATAAAATAAATTTCTAAAAATAACGAAAAGTTTCCATGAATTTCATTAAAATTTTGCACATAAATGTTGATTAGGCTTAATTTGGACTTTAGATTTATGTATAATAAACGCTTTATCAAAAATGTTAACTAAAACATCGATTTCTATTTTAAAAATCCATTCGTAAATTCAATGATTTTTTCTAGTTATTAATTTGAAGTGGCAATGAATTATTTATGTCTTTTTAACATTAGCAGTTTTTTATTTATACTAAATCCATTCATTCATTCATTCACATCGATCCGATCGATTTAATAAAAGAAGAAAACACGTTAGTTGTTCGGTTATAATTATGTTGATTGGTCTGGGTCTTTTATAATGTGGATTTACAGTAAAAGTGTTTTTTCTTTTTATTAAGCTTTTTCTTCTGTTAATGCGAACTGAATAAAAAAGCGATTGGGATTTTGTAATGTCATTTTCATGAAATGGCTTTNATTTTCATTTTGTAATTTTGTAATGTCATTTTCATGAAATGGCTTTGAATTACTTTGTCTTAGAAGGTTGAGCAGTTTTTACTTTGAGGTATTATTGTGTTATTCTCATGGCATTTATATGGCTTAAGTCAATGGTAAAAATTCAATGCGAACATTGCAGCGAAACATAATGAGTCGTAAAGAGATTACCATGGGACTATGAGTAATTTTCTAAGACGTAGAGGATTTCTTGTATTTCACTTACTGTGTGAATCTATGTATTTGGAAATTGGTGGTTTATATGTGAAGGCTTCTTTTACGTTTTTGGTAACTTTTTAGGGTTTTTTTGTAAAAAAAATACTCTTATGTACTAGATTTGTCCGTCCGTTTGCCGTAAACCTTTTGATACCTTATTTGAAAGGTCTATCTGACTACTACAAACTGCCATTAACAGAAATTCTTTTTGTGGACATCAGATGGCGCTAGGCTTAAATTCTGGAAGCTTCCATTTTAAGTATTTTTGAATTTTAGTTAAGAAAATCTTATCCAATTTTTAAGTTTGATACCGCGTTTTAAAGGTACTGAAAGGGCCCTCAAACACCCATCATTACTTTTTGGAATTTCTGAATGCCGCGAAAAACTGAAAAATGGGCTATAAAAAATTACATTTTAGTGCATAACTTCGTTATCTCGAAAGAGGCAGAATCGTGCTATAAAAATGATGTAAGATACATCATTTTTAAGGTACTAATAAGACCTATAATATCTCATCCAAATTTTGGAAATACATGGGCGTAGGAAAAGGGCGACTAAAGAAAAATGTATTTTATGGAAGTTATGATTTTTATGGTTCCTAATATATTAGTGAGAATGGGACAGAGGTTGTGAGTTGCAAATTTTAGAATTAATTTAATAAAATTCATTAAGAAAAATTCTACTGCTACTACGGAAAGTAGTTCTACTGCACTGATGAAATCGTTATATTCAAAGTATAGGTATAGTTGAAAAATGACTGGAAATAAAAAAAATTAACATTTTCTATATTGTTCGTTTTGGTGGTGGTGAAATATGATGATCATCGAAGAAGGACTCTTGAGACTATATTGCATATACTAAACTAATAAAAGCTAAACTTAAAAAAAAACTAAATATTTGTAAACAAAAATATGATAGATACAATCCTTTTAAAAGCTACAATCTTTAAAAAATAAACACCTAAATTCAAAATTATGAGATTTGTTTTCCTAGATATCAATAGTTTATATTAACAAATTTATATCATTCCGAAATTCTTAATAAAAAACCCTAAAACAAGAAGTGTTAAACATTTCATTTATCCAAGTATTTTTCATCTATCCATACCAAATTGAATAATCAACTCCACCTCCACACCCATTCATTAACGCCCTCACTCAAGCACATTTACACTCACTCACTGATCAATCCTCTCTCTCACTTACTTACTAAAGCACTCACTTTAGAACTCTCCACTCAATCATCAACTCACGCACTCGCAAATTCATTCAACCACTCATAACTCAAACACTCATTCATAAACTCACTAAATCTTTCATCAATGCAGTACCTCATGCACTCCCTAGTACAATTACTAATGCACTCAAGCTTTCAATAACTCAATTTTGTTGAAAATTGTAAAGCTATTTAAAACACTTACAAAATATTATAGAAAATAATTTCTTAATTTTTGATATATCTTAGAATTTCTACATTTTAAAATTGTTAAAATAAAACAAAAATAATGATAATCTATGTCTTGAATTTGAAGTTAAATTCAATTATTTATCCAATCCTAATTTTAAAAAATAATTAAAATTAAAGAAACACTTCATTTAATTTGAAAAGTTTAAATATACGAATTTTTAAAAATGTTAAAAACATTTTTTAAATTTGATTTTTATAAATTAGATCCTAATGAAAATGTCTAAAAATATAAAATTCTAATGTTTTTATATGAAAATAAATATTAAATAAAACATTAAAAATAACTTCAAGATTATTGGAATAAAAAATATGTGGTTTATTTTTTATAAATATCAAATAAAATATTTTTTTTTTTAATTTGTTTGTAATTTTTTTATATTGTTGTTTTGTTCGGAATTCAACAAGTTTTCAAATAATAAATAAGTATAGGTTAAATGAAGCGGTGCAGTAGAATTACGTTCCGTAGTAGCACTAGGGTTTATTCTTAATAAAATGAGTTATAAAATTACCCAACCCACAGTCTCTGGCCTTATCCTCACTTCGAATAATATATTAGGAACCATAATAATCATACTAGGAATCGTAAGGACCATAAAAATACATTTTACAGGTACATCCAACATTTTGATAAGGGATGATGGGCCTTATTTGTACCTTCAAAATGATGAATGCCCCTTACCTGAGCCCATGGATTTCCAAAATTTGGATGGGGGTTTGTAGGTCTTATTGGTAATTTCAAAATAATTTATCAAACGACACTACATGATTCCAGATAACGAAGTTATGCACTAAAATTTCAATTTTGTATAGGCCATTTTACTGTCTTTCGCTTCCCTACGCCACTGCATTTAGAAATTCCAAAAAGTATGGCCTTAAGGGCCTCGTCATTACCTTTAAAACGCGTTATCAAACTTGAAAATAGGATGAGATTTTCTTAACTAAAATTATAAAAAACCTAAAATGGAAGCTTCCAGAATTTAAGTGCTAGCGACATCTGGTGTCGACCAATCAAATTTCTGTTTGTGTCAGTTTGTAGTAGTCAGATAGCGTAGGGAAGCCAAAGCGAGAAATTGCCTATAAAAATTAACATCTTAGTGCATAACTTCGCTATCTCGAATCCTGTAGGGTCTTGGGATACATCATTTTGAAGGCCCATAAGCCCTCCTCATAATTTTAAAAATACATTGGCGTAGGAAAGGGACAATTAAAGCAAAATGAGCTCTTATTCTATGTAAAGTATTATTATGCTGTAGGGCATTTTTTGTTTGATTAAAGTTGAAAGATTTTACCTTTTTCTTATACAGTATTTGATTTTCTCCAATTTAAAAGTTCTTGAAGGTATTTATTGTGTTGATTAAGGATTTGTTTTAATCGATTTCTTTTTTTCTTTTTTTAATTTAAACTTTTGTTGTTGCTCTGATTTTTTAATTATTTAATTCTTGAGGGTATTTATTGTTTTGATGAAGGAATTTTCCACTTTGCTGTTTCTGTATTTATTTTTTTAATATAGAGGGTATTATTTTTCGCGGAAGATTACACATTTTCTATGAAGCCGCATCTGGAGCTACTCCTAATATTTAATAAGCCATTCCGTATATTCCAGATTTCAAGGAACTTAAAGTTTGGCAGAAAAGACTATTCAAATCGATTTCATATGTCCAACAAAATCCATAAAAAATATTGGGCAATAAGGAACAATTTTTTCAAACTTATAACTTTTTACAATTCCAGAAATCGGTTAAACATATATTTTCTAACTTCTCTCAAGATTAAATTCAAATTTTGACTCAGAATCGTTTCTGAAATCTTAGAACCTATTTCCATCTCAGAAATCGATTCCACTTGAATTTCCTGACTCCTCTTAAAATTCCCCGTCCAACGATACCCATATTGTGAAAAACTAAACTTGGCCACGGAACCGTTTCTGCAATCTTAGAACCTATTCCAATCCCAATAATCGATTCACATAAATTTCCTGATTCCTCTTTAGATTCCCGTCCAAATTTTCCAATATTCTGAAAACAAATTTTTTTCCACGGAATCTTTTTTGGAATCTTGGAACCTATTCCCATCCCAAAAATTGATTCCACATAAATTTCCTGACTCCTCTTAAAATTCCCCGTCCTATACCCATATTGTGAAAAGCTATTTTTTTTCCACGGAACCGTTTCTGGAATCTTTGAACCTATTCCCATCCCAGAAATTGACTCCTCTTAAAATTCCACGTCCAATGTTACCCATATCTAAAAAAATATAAATTTCCAGACCTTACGCTACGTTTTTGCTCAAAACGTAACGTATTTTTCGAAAATATATTAAAATGTGATGATCCAATGTATTGTATTACAGTATATTTTATATATAGAAGGCATCTTTGAAAGCAAAAATGATTTCGTTGATGAGAAGTCGTCGAAGATACTTTCTAGAATAAAGATATTCTTAATTGATAAAAATATGTGTGCAATGAGTATAAAAAGTCTTACAGCGCGTGAAACTGAATACTAAAGGACTTTAAAAATTCAATTTAAGAAAAAATCACACCACATCATAATTTCAATCAAAAAAGAAACTTTTCAATGTTCACGATTCTGAAGATTTTGTCTACAGCCTCCGTGAAACACAACATATAAATTATATTTTTTAGACATGTTCAGCAATAAAATAGCGAGACGCGAAGGGAAACATAAAACGCTGAAATGATTAAGTTAACAAAAAAAAATGTATATATATACATATAAAAGTATATTATAAAAAGATTAAGCAAGCAGGTCTTAACATTTTTGTTGCTGTTGTTTGCCGCTATAAAATGCGTTCGTTCTTCCATCTTAATTACTTTCATATGATGGCTGTAAAAACCCTGTTTTATTATACTTTAGCTTGATTACTCTCTAAATTGTTGTTTATGTTTCTAAATTTGTATATCATGTATGACCGTTCGACCTACCGACTGACTGGTCGACCGTCGATCTATTGTTTGCTTGTGATTTCCGGTTATCTTATCTATGGCTCGCAATTTACAATATCCTCTGAAAATATATATTTGAATTGTTTTTATTATAGTGAAACAATGTATACTTAGTTTCTACATAAGCTGCCTAGAAAGATTAATTTCTTAATTACTAAGCAAGGATAGCTGTCTGTTGTCTGTATTTGCATATATGGGAAATTTATTTTCAGTCTCACGGTCTTAAGTTTTTGTTTTATTATACTATTTTTTTTGCTTAGATTTTTGTATAATTTTAGATTACTATTGTGTGCTTTTTCGATGAGGCTTGACTTGAATAAATTTTCATATTTATTTTGTATCGACTGATTTGGTAATCATATTTATAAAGTTTAGTAATGTTTTTATTTTATGAAGAATAATTTATAATTTTCCTCTAGAAAAGTATCCCCAAACAGGAAGCTTTCAATCTCAAAAGCATTTCCCTTAATTTCAACTGCAAATTATTTCCAAATCCAACTATGATCACTCAATTTGATTTCCAGAATTTTTGAATCGGGTCGTTTAAAAAGGATAAAAATCTGTTTTCCTTACTCGATAGCTACTTGGAAATGTTTCTACATCAACAAACATTAGATTTTCCCAAACTATCCAAAACCGACCCCTTAGATCGAGTATCTGACTAGGGCTAAATTGCCAAATGGAATCTAAATGGTAATTTTCCTCAAAAAAAGTCAAATACAATATAAAGTGTCATTTTCCCAAAAAAAAAAGTAACTTATATTTTTTTTGTTATCTAAACGCTTTCAGATACTCCTTCTGAATCGAGAAAACAAAAAATTAGATACTGACCTATTAGATTGTATCTGGCTTTTTTCGATCTAGTCAGATAGTCGATTTGAGGGGTCGTTTTGAGATGGTTTATGAAGATTGAATGTTTTTTGATGTAGAAATGTTCTTTAGTATAGCTATCGAGTCGAAAAATTACAATACAAATTTTCGAAATAGTATCTGTTACTTGTTGCTTATTAACCTTAATTATTTCGCCTGATAATTATTATCCCAAAACTCTGTTAAATGTTAATTAACGTTAATAACGTTAATAACCGTTAAGTTAATAATGTTACTAATCATATCGCCCATCCCTGAAAGTTACGCTTGAATTTAAACTAAGAACAGCAAGTATTACAATTTAATATAATTGCAAAATTCATGATTATTTAGCTGAAATAATTAAAAAAAATTGTTACTTAATAATTAACTAACATAAGTACATAATAACATAATAAATCTTAGTACATTTTACTAAAATTCGTTAATTTTACTAACATAAAATTAAACATTTAACAAAAGACTATTGAGAATGGCTATTTCTTGAATTGAATGATTCACAGTTGGATACTTCAAGCTAATATATCTGAAATGTTGGAGTTCATAGCTTAAACAGGAAGTTTGTAAGAGTTTTTCAAAGTTAACATGGTTTTCCGTAGCTTCCGTTCGCTATCAAGGTATGAGTGAGTACAGGGTTTCCTATTGAAACGCACTCTAGGCGCGGTAAAACCCTATCTTCGTTGTAAAATTGTGGTAATGCTCACTTATATCATCCAGTCATTAGACGGATATCGCAAAGACACCAACGAAGTCGACCCCTCTCAATAATGCACCCAGAAAGAGGGAACTGTAGAAATAGACTGCAAGGGACATATTGCTAGTTACCTTATTCCTGAAAATGATGACTCAGAAAATCGAAGACAAGAATCGGATCAATTGGATTTGTCTTAAACCACCCGGAAAAATCATGGATAATGAGATGATGAGACTATGTACATGGAACATCCTCACTCTACTTATAGTCCAGGCGGAAAAGAGGAGTTAGCGTATACAACGCTGATATTACAGCGCTCCAAGAAGTGCGATTCAAAATCAGCGACATTATCCGGGATAGAAGACGGAAGGGAGATATATACTATAGAGGAATAGATTAGCAGGGAATGTATGGGTTCGTTTTCGCGGTACGAGGGGATTTGAGAGATTGCGTAATGGGATGGATTCCGGTTAATGAAAGGAGTATGAAGGGATATTTTAAAAATACGTATATATAAAAATAGCAAAGCTGAACGCCCGACAAGATACTTTCTACGACAAACTGCATGCAACACTGGACGCATGCCTAAAACATGATGCGAAGTACGTCATGGGTGACTTTAATGACTTTAATAATCTGTAGAGGTATTATTGGCATGTAAAGCTTGCGCAGGGAATCGTCGGAAAACGGATCGAGGCTCATAAATTTAGCAGCAAGTAAGGAACTCGTCTTCAGTAGTACATGCTTCATCCATAAGAGGATTCACAAAGGAGCATGGATGAAAAATGAGATCGTATAGGGGTGCGAATGTGGACCTTACCTGATTGTGGAACAGATAAAGTCGCGAATATCGGTGGCAAAAACGGAGAAACAATGTGACGTGAGAGATACGGCAAACGCGTACGCGAATAAAGTTGAAAAAGAGCTACGGAAAATCCGGACGAGAGTGACTGTGGAGGATCTATGGAGCAAATGCTCGACAGCATTAAAAACTGCGGCAATAAAAACGTTAGGCGGACGTAAAAGAAAACCGAAGAAAGGGTGGTTTGATGCTGCCTGCACCGAAGCTATCAAAGAAAAGAACGTGGCTGAGTATGAAAAACACCAGAGGCTCGTGAAACGCCCAAAAAGAAAAGTATCGCGACGCACGACGACGAGCGGTGAACATACTTAGATCCAGGAAACTTCAGTACGAAAACACGGAGATGAAAAAAGTGGCAGTTCTACATGGGAGAAGCGACAAGCGGAATTTCTTCCAGTACGTCAAGCGACTAAAGGAAGGGTACGCACCGCCCACAGTTCTCAGCAACAAAAAATCCAGTAATCTTTTTTTTGAACGACGATGCCATTCTCGATAGATGGTGATAGTATTCCGCGGAGCTGCTTGGACAAAAGAACGACTCTTCCCAAGAAACATTTTTAAGGATGACTACCTGATTATATCATTGTCTCAGTTTTTGTTTCCAGTTAATCCCCACTACGTCGTGATGATATCACCATGATATAATTTTCGTATCGACTAAAGATTTTTCGCACTAATTCCCTGGTTTGTCTTCGACGAATTCAACACACAGAAAAAGAATTGCATTTTTTGAAAGAAATAAATTGCTTAAAAAAATGAAATCGTAAAATTTCTTTAAAAAAAGCAAATTTTCTTTTTTATTGAAACAATTGCTTTTATTATGAAACCATAAATTGCTTTATAAAAGAATTTATTGCATTTTTGGTTGCTTTTTTCTCTTTATTAGCAATTATTTCTATTTTCTATCAATTAAAAATGTCTTTATTCTAGAAATGATTGCATTTAAATTGCTTTTTTAAAGAAATAATTGATGAGTGTGGAGGGAAGCCTATTATTTCATAAAAAATGCAATTCGTTTCTAATTTTTAGCAATTCTTTTTTTGAGTGAACATCGAACAAGACTATGTCATAACTTTGTAGTACATCTTCAATAAAGTCGACAAAGCCAAACCAGGTATGATTTTTTCGTCCAGAGAAAGTCTAGTTTGACTTTAATCAATGTATTAGTGCGAAAACTCTTTGGGTGATACGCAAATGAAATCATGGAAATATCATCACGATGTAGTGGGGATCTACAGGAGACAAAAGCTGAGACAATGATATCATCAGGATGTCATCCTTTAAAAATGTTACATGGGTCACCTTCAACGGAAACACAATAGAGCTCATCGGCACCGGAAAACGTGGAGGATATTCCACCTCCTTCACCCGACGAGATCAGAGCAGCCATAGCCAGGTTGAATCGCAACAAGAGCCCTGGATCCGATGGAATTCAGGCGATATACAAAAAGGAGTGAAGAATTACCGAGGTATTAGTGTACTAAACGCGGCGTATAAATTCATGTCTTATTATTCTATGTGAGCGCCTAAAACCATATCTCAACGACATCATAGGAGATTACCAGTGCGGTTTTAGATCAGGAAAGTCCATCAATGTCAGAAGTTCCGATGTTTGAGTGTCTATCCATAACGTCTCAACTTCTTGGCCACGACAATGATATTGATATCGTTTCGTGGGACGTAGTGGAAATGAAGAACAGTTTCCGTAACATTATAGTAAGGCAGTCCTCGTAAAAGAAGACAAGACAAAGTACATGAAATCCAGTAGAGACAACAAGCAGTTCAACAACATCATTAGGTCTGATGGCTTTGAGTCAGTCCAGGATTTCACGTACCTTGGAAGTTCCGTCAACTCAAACAATGACATCACACAAGAAATTCAACGTAGAATCATGCTGGAAAACAGAACACTGTACGGGCTCCACAGAGTCCTAAGGCCTAAATTTGTTCGGGGAAACAGCAATATCTACAAGACTCTCATCGTACCGGTCCTGATATTGGATGCGAATCGTGGACATTATCATGAACAGGCAGACAAATGCTTGATGTTTTTGAGAGGGTCTAGTGTCTGAAGAAAATGAGTTGAGGACTCAGTTCAAACACTAGCTTTATCAGCTTTATAATCATGCTACTATCGTTGACCGAATTAACAAGCAGCAAGTTTGATGGATGGGCCATGTTTGACTCATGCATGACGAGGCTCCGCCGAAAAATGTAATGCAAGCGAAACCTATCATATTTTAATGATCAGGAAAATTTGATATTGTATTTGTGCAGTACATATTCTGTTCATGCTTCACACATTTTATTGATATTTTTAATGGTTGTCATATGACAAAACATCTTTATGGCGTTCACATTTATTTTTCTGAACTTATTTTAAGCTTCGCATTGATCAGTTCCATAATGGCTTCTTTATCATCATAAGAGCTTATATAAAAAGCAAGAAACTCATTAGAATAAAATAATTATTAAATTGGCGCTTGAGTGAATCTGAGAGTTTTGGAGTGAGTATTAGTTCGTGAGAGATCGGATGAGCTTTTGAGTGCGTGGAGTGGATGGGTTTATGAGTGAGTTTATGAATATGGGAGTTTTTGAGTGAGTAAGTGCGGCTGAGTCAATGTGAGTGCAGCGTCGATGAGTGAATGTATGAAGTGCTTCATTGAGGGGAGTTTTTGAGAGTAGGAGTGCGTGAATATATGAAGTGAGTGAATAATGGTAGAGTGATTTGATGTGAGAAGGTATTAGAGTTCTTAGAATATAATGATAAGTCTTTCATTTGATTTAAAAGAAATGTTAATTAAAAAATTCTTGTTTAAAATGTTTTAACAAATTTCAATTGATATTCTAATATGAAAATCTAAATTTTCAACATCTTTTAGATAATCTCTTCTGAATAAAATTCAGTATTCCTATATTTTCTTAAAAAAAAAAGCCAAAGGGTTATTCAAATTCGAGTACAGTTGTTAAGAAAAGTTATTAAGAAAATAGAGAGACGGAAATTGTCTATGCAAAAGTAATTGACGTCACCTGAAAATGTTAAGAAAAATAAACCAATAATCACATTTCATTGTATACAGTATATTCAACCTTAATAACAAACGATTCTTGTTTATAATTTATTTGTTGAATTTCACTGTTGTTTGATAAACATTTTTCTCTTTCTTTATCTACCTTTAACGTTCACTTCGGTTCAGCCCTGCCAGACTTGCTGATGATGGAAAGCACTTATCCAACGATGACATCAAAATGTGTTTTATTTGTTTTATGATAATAAGAATTTTCAATGTTGTATTTCTTCTTTGATTATTTACTCAGTACTCAACTGCCACATGTTAGACGGATATTTCAATCTTCATAGGAAAACCTCTGCGTCTGCATATACCAACTATATGACCGTCTGGTTTGTCAGTCAGCCTAACTGTTGAGTTACGAAAACTCAGAAAGTAAAATTATGTCAGACCGACGTGGAATGGTAGAGATAATCGAGCCATATATCATTTGATAAATGTATTCAAAAATAACTTCGAACGACAAGTGCTATGTGACATAATGCGTTGGTAAACTTTATGTGTTTTATTATTATGGTGTTTTGAAATATGCCATAGTTGCTTGCTGACTTTACTGTTTGGTCATCAGAATTAATTAATGGATTTTTTGGTATATTTGTTATATGTTTTAATTGTAATAATTATTGTAATGCAAATTTTTTAAAGCAGATCCAATTGGAGTTAAAAAAAAAAAAAACAAATTAAAAACGGTGGGCGTTGAACCTGCGATTCTTAACAACAAAAATGATTTTTTTTTGTTAAATTTTGATGGTGCAAGAAATAAAAACTTGAATATGAAATCTCTTAATTTGTGAGTCATAAAAAGTGTATTCTTTTCTATAATGAGTGTTCAAATCAAACCAAAGATTATCAGAAAACTGGGGGGAATCTAGAAGATTTTTACCTTGGGCATCAATGTTTGATTATGAAAGTTAAGGTTCGTCGAACAAATTTTAAACAAAAATAAATGTTTAGCTTTCTAAAATTAGCTTTCCATAAAAATTTCTAAAATAAATTTGAAAAAATCTTTCAAATATTTCCCTTTATAAAATTCAAAAATATCCATCTATAAAATTCAGCTTTTGTAAAATTTTAATTTAGCTATTTTTTAACAGAAATTGTTGAATTACCTAATATTTGTTTTAGGACGAAACAAATATTTATAGGACAAATGAAATATAATTAATATATGAACCAATCAAATTTTGGTTTTTAAATTATTTTAAAATTCTTATTGTAAAATTGTAAATATGTTCGCAATTGTGAGCTTTTTCATGAATTAAATGTTTGTGTTTTAAAAAGACGACGTCGAAGTCTTAGCTCCCGAAAAGGGCTTTTTAAATTTTTGTTTCGGATATGAATTATTGGAACTAAGATTGAATTTCTAAAAAGTATAAGTATTTTTATTAGAGCATCTAAATTATGTTTGCTCTGTTTAGTTCAAATTAAAAACGAGTTTTATAAAAGTTTCCAAGCATAATAATATTGTAAACTATACATTATTTAATTTAAGAAATTTGTGTACATCAATAATTGTAAAAATTAAAACGTTCGTTATGTTATCCCAATTTTTCAAAGTAACCGTTATTTCTAACTTGAATGCGTTATAACGTTATAACGATTTTTTGTTGATCTTTTAAAATTGATATTAAAATATAATACTTGTTCCCATTATATATAATTGTAAATTATAATTGTAAATTGTACAATTGTAAACATATTCGAGATTGTGAATTATTTCCGTGAGTTAAAATTATGTTGTTCTTTTTAGTTAAAATTAAAAACATTTTTTTTAAAAGCTTTACAATTTAAAAAAATTGTAAACTTCACGTTATTTATTATTTAATTTAACAAAGCCATTTTTTTATTAACAATTTACAAAAACTGAATGTAGATATATCATTGTAATGTAAATATTGTTTTTGTGTATAACAAATTAATTTTGATCGGGCATGGGTATCGTTACGTTATCCAAATTCTAAAATTATGACGTTATTTAAAACGTTACATTATCCTAATTTTTCAAAGTGCTTTAGAGAATAAATTATTAATATAATTTCATATTTTCTAAACAGTTTTATTTTTGAACTCCTTAAAATTATAAATTTACATAAAAAATACATAAAAAATAATTTTAAAAAAATTAAGGATTTTATATTAAATTAATAAATATAATAAAAATATTTAAAAATAAAACGTGGACAATTTTTGAAAATAAAAGAGAACTATTAATTTATTTAAGTAGTTAAAAATTGATATCTTCAAAAATAAATACATAAAACCGTTAACAAATAAATATAGATTTTCAAAAATATTGGTTTTGTTTTATTTTATTATATTTATCTTATAATCAAAAAGTAAGAAATTCTTATATTTTGATTTTTTTTTTTTAAATATGAAATTAAAATTAATTTGAAGATTATTTTAATTAAAAATATAGTTTTTGGTGTTTTGTTTTTAATAATAATATCAAATAAAAAATAACTAATTAATTTGAAATTTATTTTAATTAAAAATATAGTTTTTTTTGTTTTGTTTTTAATAATAATATCAAATTTAAAATAAATATTTTTTTGCTATTTTTTTTTTTTTTTTTTTTAAGTTTT
>JXPG01014204.1:312-12029 GCA_001015175.1 Megaselia abdita
AGAGTCCTAAGGTCCAAATTTGTTCGGAACAACACCAAACTGAAGATACAAGGCTCTCATCGTACCGGTCCTAATATATGGATGGGAATTGTCAATATTATCAGGAGCAGACAGACAATCCACGGTCCAGTGGGTGAAGGAAATGATCGATCGCCATGCTTGGCGCATACATAACGAGGCTCCGGCTAAAAAAATCACGTAAGCGAAACCGGATGGTACAAGAAGGCGAGGTAGGCAAAGGCTTCGTTGGCTTAGATGTATAGAAGAAAATCTTTCATGCAAGGGTGTCAACAACTGGAATAGTACTGCCACAAACCGAAAGATCTGGAGAGCGGTAGTCGATAGGTTTGGATTCCATAGTTGGGATCGGACGACTATCAAAATTAAAGTAAGTAATTATAAAAACAGAAATACTGTTGTAAATCTTATAATCAGTGGGGCTTATGAATAAATAACACTGAGATGAAAAAAGTGTTTAAAGCTCATATAAATACCGGAAAATACTCAAAGTTTTTATCAAATATGTAAAAAAACCCTACTGCACTGTAAATTTTTGAATTAAATTGCAAGCGAACTGTCACGTTTCTTTTTTTTCATAAATAAATAAAAAGTAACATTATTATAATAAGATGTGATTCGTAAAAAAAATACAATAAATGAAAGTAATTTACTGAAATCACTAGCAATGGTCAAAAGCTTCACACAATGAAAATAAAATGTAAAAAAAAAAACAAGGAAAACGGAAAACTCTTTGCAAAAAAATGAAAATTAAAATTTTCCTTCCATCAGTTTTCAGTTTTTCAGCATAGCTGAGTTGAGTGGTGTGGTGTTGTGTCGTGCGATGTATGTGACCGAATAGAGAATATGTTAATTAATATGTCAGTCATGACATGATGTCATATAATGCAAATGAAGTAGTCAGCTGTAGAGAAAGTTAAGTTTATAATTTATGTACTTAAAAGCAGCATAATTCAGAACACATTCTACTTTATGTCTCACACTCGCACTGAACTCATCCGATCTGATAGAAAGGAAAGAAACCTTTCCTTTTCTACACATCTAGTGAACGAAAACAAGGAAAATTGAGATATGACTTTGGGAGGAACAGAACATTGTGCACATTCTTTAAAGAATGTGTATTGTATATATTTTACATAAATTTAATTTTCCAGTCCTTTTGGTTCAACATATATATCTCTCTGTCTATCGTTCGTATATCGTATTCGTTATCGTACTGGGTTAAGCATGAAATGGGAAAAGAGGAAGGCTGACAAGTGAAGACGAATACGAAACGAAACACAATACAAAAGGATATGAGAAAAGTTTTTGAAGTGTAATAACTACATCTACTCAGTACTTTACTCACCTACTCAACTTATTACAACTTTTCTTGAATGTGTGTTCGGTGAAATTCAACTATAAAGAGATTTTGATATTGAAAGATGTTTCCAACACTAATGTTGCTGTAAGATTGTAGAGACATGAAGCAAAGAAAAGAGCACAACTATTTTATTGAAAGGATTGGTTGGTACTCGAAATTATATTTATTTGAGATATTTTCTTCAGGAGATCTTCAACGAAAAACTTCTAAAGTAAAGTCCCATTCAAATTCTCAAAAACTTTTTGAATATGCTAAAGTAATATGCATACTTTAATATCTAATTAAATCGATATTCCTCTCTTCTCTATCTTTGTTGAATATTTTTTAACTTTTTTGAAAGGTTTCTACCGAGTCTATTAGTGGTGTCTTGTTGTCTGTTCAAAAATGTATGATATCCTGTAATGTTTTGCTATTCTGAAAAAAACGACATGAAAGGAAGTCGGTCAAAAGGAGGGAATGTGCTTTTTTGTTGGTTACTATGGAATGTGGCCCTTTGTTTAATAGCATTCTCAAGAGTTATGCTTTAAAGTGTTGTAGTTTGTAAACTTAACTTATCAAAGTAAAGTGAATGACAGGAAATGGATAGTTCACATATTCTGTAACATGACAATTCTGCACACTCAATATTTGCTTACGGACAGAGAATTAAAGAAGTTGAAATGCATGAGACTCTAAAGTAGCTAAGCTCGGAGTGTTTATAAAAAGATTCTTCTAATACATCTACGTTTATAAAATTAAGTTAAGTTTTTGACTCCTGGGACCTTCACTCAAACGCGTCAGAAAACATAAATGTTTCTTAATTGACAATTAACTTAAGAAAAACTTGCATAAGTGTACTTTCTTATAACTAATGCAATGATGAAAAGATGACTTCTCTTTCTTGATTTCTTGTAACGGAATACCGTGAAAATCATGATTTGATTCACTTCGGCGTGGTGCTGGATGTTTTCGGCCCTTCGATTTTGATTGGCAATCTCTTACATCTAGTTTCTTGGTGTCTTGGTCTACTAGGCTTTTCCATTTTTTTCGTTGACCTCCTACTGATCTGCAAACTGATGGGTTGTTGAAAAGTACCTTTCTGGCCGGCAAACATTCGTCCATTCTGTTTACGTGCCCGGCCCACTTCAGCCGTTTCGATCGGATCTTATTTACGACAGGCGGTTGCTTACTCATGGAATATAATATATCTTCAGTAGGTCGTCTTCTTATCTCACCGTCGATGAAAATGGGATCATAGATCATTCAAAGAATTTTCATTTCAAGCACATTAAGGAGCTGTTCGTTTTCTGGTTTTAGAGTTCAGGACTCACTACCATAAAAGAGGACTGGTAATATGAGCTCATTATACAGCTTCAAATTAGTTGCACTTGATGTAAATTTTAAATTTTTTTAGAGACATTTGTTTGCCAGTATTATTCTTCTTTTAATCTCGTAATGATGTCGTTGTCTGATGTTATTTCGGAACCCAAATAAGGGAACTTTTTAACCACTTCGAAATTGAACTGCCCCATTTTGACAGTTGGTCCAATATTCGAAATGCGACTCTTTGACCTTATTGATAGTAGGTGCTTAATCTTTTCTTGGTTCGCTCGAAGTCCAATGTTTCGTGCAGAACTTCTTAGTGGTTTTGCCAGCATCTCTTACACAACTCCATGTATTGCGCAGCGCCGCCATTCGACATAGCTTTATCAGCATTTCGGGAATGTTAGATCTTTTCAATGCTGAAAACAACAAGGTTCCTGTCTGGAGTGTCGTACGCCTGTTTGAAATCGAAATATTGAATCAGAAGCCCTGAAATATTGTTGATGTTTTATTTGACTGATAGCTTCTTCTATTTTATCAAATTTTGTTGATCAATCAACGCTCTTCCTCCTCGGGTCAACATAGTTTCTTCTTTTGATCGATCACGGCGATATAAAATGTAGTCGTTTCAGAATAGTTCAGGGTCTAAGACAGTTTAATCCGAAGAAGTTTCCGTGAAACAAATACAACAACAATTTACGCACATAAGCTTTTAGCAAATAGATCATTAATTTTCGTTTTAGGTTATTAACATTTTGATAGTATAGATGGTAAAAGTATGTATTCTTAGTGATCGTGGTTCATTCCTGCTCCTAACGCACTAAACGGAAATGAGTTTTGAGTTCTCAGTTCTCAATAGCATTTCTCAGGAGAACATTGTGTTACAAAGAATATTAAACAAATATTCGTCTCTTCCAACATCACAAACAAACGATGGGTATGGTTTAGGTTCTTTGAAAATCATTTCGTGGATGGTCAGATTAATAGATCATCTAATTTGAATCTAGAATAGTCATAATGATCATTCTCAGTAAATTCAGCGTCAAAACCAGATAAATAAATTGATCTTTGGGGAGGAATACATTTCAATTTTGGAGGTGGAGCTATTGTATTCGACTGAGCGCTGAGTGTTAGCATTGATTACAACATTTAACTCTATTCAGGGGAAACAAAAAATAGGCAGGAAGTGGAAACAAAATGGATCTCGATAAATTTGAGCTTTTTTGGATTTTGTAGGGTGAATGTACCTGTGTGCAAAATACATAATTTCGTTTTCTACCGATTCCATCCAACCTATCAAATAATACAGGTTTGGCCTAATTTTTAGAATTAGGGTAAATGGACCTGAATTTGGATAGTGGTCCAAATATTGCCTTAGTTGTAGGGTTGTAGGCAAAATTTCTGAACATTTCTTCCAAAAGAAGACTCAGAAATATCAGGTCTCAAACCTTAGGAACCATCTGGTCAAATTTCTGAACTCTAGGACTAGAGGAACCTCTTCTAAAAAGGCTTCCCAAATAGAGCCTGAGAGGCTCTAAATACCACTTTCCGCCTTTTTTTAAAAACCGATTACCGAGTTCCCGGAAATCAAATTTTTCAAAAACCGATTTTGGTTTCATAAAGTCTTACTGGAAAAGGACAAAGTCCTAAAATTTCAAGATCAGCTAGATCAGACGAAAAAGTTATAGCGCTTTTAATTTCAAATTGAGCCTCGGAGGCTCATATTCCCAGGAATATTATTAAAAACGACGGATTGCTGGTTGTTTGAGCAACAGTTGTTGAAGAGCTCATAGATTCATATTAAAAAATGTTCAACTCACATGATTGCAGATCTGGGATGTTCTGAAATTCGGTCTATGTCCTTGGCAGATGGAAGTACTTTCATCTAAGCTCGAACATTTTGATAAGTCCTTCGAACTTATATCCGCATGAATTTATCTCGACGAAGCGATACTGTAATGTATTCGAAGGTAAGGAATAATCATGTTGGAGCTTATTCTAATTTTGACTGATAGAAGCATATAAAGCTTTACATTTTGTCAGAAGTCACAGTGACTGATTCATATGATTGTATTAATGTTTTCACAAGAACAACATTGGATGAAGGATTCCTTGAAGTTTCCCATAATGTGAGCTCGTGATGGCTTGTATCAATACGATTTGTATAGAAAATAGATGCTGAGCTCTATACATTACATGAGAAGCATTAAACTATAGTTCAATTAAAGTGAGTACCACAGAATTCAAGGTTTGGATCTCATTTTCAATAGACTCCAAAAGAGACGTAACCAAACCTATTTTAAGGAAGAAAGGTTTCTAGAACAAATGATTGGTTCCGAATGAGGTTAAGAAGATAGTTTTCGTCACGTTTTCATATCTCCAATTACTATTTTCATATCACGGGCGTAGGTTTCATCAAGAGACCCCAAAGGCTGCTCTCGATAAAGTCAATAACTGACCGTTCCTTACTAATTGTCAACCACTCGTACTATTTCATTGTTACCAGGGCGAATGTTTCACATTATTCCAATAGGTCACTTGTAGGGTACATTTTGTTCTTTTACCAAAACAATATTTTTGAAAGGAAATTTACCAGTTATGCCTATGTTGCATATTATGCAACACTTGAAACATGAACTCTTTAGGAAATTGTGGCTTAAAATGTTATGGATGTATTTCCATCTTGTGGCTAATGAATCATCTTCAGGTTCTAACTCTGGGAGCGTGAATAATGAATGACCAAAAAGTAAGTGGCTTATATAGTATAATTTACGTTTGTTATCATACCTTTTCCGCAACAACTCGTACGCATCATTATAATTTTTAGATGATAACTTAAATGTGCTAATTAAACGCAACAGGGTTTATCTATATATATCTATATATGATGTATATATGCATGTATATATATATATGAAATCTAATAACATCAGATCTAAATTAGTAAGAGACTGTTGAATAGTTTTTTTAAAACTGGTTAGACAGAATCAATTAAGATAATGATACGAACAAGGTCACGAGGACCTTCTAACTAAATCACACAACAAGCCAAAGTTGGTTTAAGCTGTAGCAGTAGATATTAAGGAATGTTTGCTTCCACCTAATTTTCTACATCAGTGCTGTTAGTTTTCTCTCTTCCTCTGAATTGAGTCAGTGATGAGCTGTTTCCAGGAATGTGTTAGAGGTACCCTTTTAAAAAATGGGATCAGCGGCAAGTGAGATCAAAGTATTGTATACACAAAAGTAGGTAAGCCAATGACTATACTATGAAAGGGCTAATAATAAACTCGAAGATAACAGTTTGAACAAATGTTATGAATATTTAACATAAAGTGCATGAAATGTTACATCATCTTTCTCCAATCTTTCAAGGTGTTCATGTCAAGCAGAAGAGGGCTATACATGTATAGTGACAGATTAACATTTCCTGTCCATGGAAGATTCCGGTGGTCAACATTTTGCGTTTATTTTACCTCAAAAAAACACAAAACTCGATAGCGTAGAAGAACGAACAATTTCCTTGGCCAAATCTCGTATCGTGACTACATGCTTATTTATTTATATGTGTATAGTATATCCCCTCCCCAGATTACCCTCAATAAAATTCAAAACTCATCGATGGTAGTACAGTATGAGTCGAGGATGTCCTTGTCCACCCTTAAAAAATAAACATACAGTGTATTTATTTTCGGGTCTGTTACATGAAAGTTAACATAAATATTTGAACAACTGAAAGTTTACATTACAAATCAATAGCTGGTAATCATGGAAACAAATACAGAACGAAACTATTACAAACGATAGGCATTTTTCATCATCAAGTCAAAGTATTCATCACAATCAATAGAAGCACTGATAGCTGAGTAATAGTTCAAAAACTCTTCCCATGTAACTTTGTCGTCATAGTTGCCTTGTCCTCCTTCAAACGTGTGTAAAAACCTTGTTAATATCTCGTCTTCCGTTAGTTGCCCACTCTGGTACATCGGATGTTCTTTCACAGAGTAAATGCTACGTAAATCTGCAATTGTAATCACTCCATCACCTGTTTGATCCATTTTATTGAAAGCCTTTCTGATGACATCCAATCTGTTCCCATTCAATGGCGGCTGCAAACACAAAGTTACATTACATCGCAAAGAAATTTTTCAGGAAAACAAAAACAAAAACTGTATTTTAAATCCATTAATCGAATTATAAAACACAGAAAGTAAAATCGAATCATTACCCGTAAAGCTACGTAGAACTCTGTCATATTTATGGAGCCGCTGCCATCTGTATCAATCCTTTAAAAGTGCACATTTTTAAATATTAATAACACAGTACAACAAAATTTGCCTGATTTACAGTTAATTTCCTGAGTTTTCGAGCGTGGATACGAATACAGGACATCAACAAAAGAATTTACTTTTAACATTATGAAAATCTCACTGTGCGGCTTTTGAGAATTCCGCCATTATTTGGTTTATGATTGTTAATATAAAGTTAAATACAAAGGAAAAAACAATTCTAATAAACTGAAGTTCCTCGACAAAACATGCACTAAAAAAAATTACAGAATTTAACATTCTTAGAAAGTATTTTAAATTTTAGAAATAGTACAATTAAATACTTATATCTTCAATCGAGAAACATAAAAGATATAGGTTTTGCTTCCGACGATGCTATCTTACTATAACTAACTGAAGCTGTAAATACTGAATTATGAAATGGAATTGCTATATTATTAACTTAGAAATTTGTTAGTAAAATACTAAAAATAAATAGTTTCAGTTATTAACATTTTAACAATAAAGAATAACATTTTTATTAAATTTTATAATTATAATTTAGTAAAAATTTTAATTCAATTTAATATAATTCTACCATGAAAATTATAAAGTATATGTTTTTATGTTTTGTATTGAAACTTGTGTTAAATAAATTTATACATTAAATTTGAAGAACTATAGAATTTAGAAATTAGTTAGGAAAATCTTTTATATAATTACAATGAAAAAACACATTTAATAAATATGTGTCGCATACGATGCAGACTACAGTATTATTACCCTTTAGATCCTTTCTGGAAGTTTTTCTCTATAGTCAGATACTCTTGGATACAGATACTCGTTTTTGGATGGTTAGGAAAATAAAATATTTTTTGATGTAGATATAATCTTAAGTAGTAGTCAAGAAAACCTAACATTATATACTTTTCATGAACGTTTTTGAAAATTTCATGAAAAATAGTCGTTATTTTATCTTCTGAACGAAAATTGGCATTTTTCATCAATTTTTCTCTAAATTTTCGAAAAACTATTGTTTTTTTTTTTTTGGGAAAATGATTTTTTTGATCCTATCTGCAGGCTTGCACTTCCTTATAATTATTGACGTGTATTCCATTACAGTTATAAAAATGGCTACACCTTTTGAANAGACATTACACCTCAAAACGTGTAATTTTTGCTACACCGATTGAGGTGTAACGATTTACACTTCGATATTTAACAGTGTAGCTATCGAGTCAGGAAAATCAAAAATGATACTCCATAGAACATTTGAAATATATTTCTGGTATATTTTTGTTTGATGATAAATTAATATCTAGAGCAGTATCTAATATATAATATTATGAAAAAAGCGTTATGCCAAAAAATTTATACTGAGGTGACTTTATTTGTTTCAAATTTTTTACTAGCAAGGTATTTTTGCAGTAAAGGAAACATTTCCCTTTTTGTATGTAAACAATTTTTTTACACTGCATTTTTTTACATACAAGTGTATGTAAAAAAAATCGGTTCTTCTGAATGCTCTCTTGGAAGTTTCAAGAAATTCGACAAAATGAGAGAATACAATCAAAATTCATATTGGTTATTTCAAACTTCTTAATTTTGATTGACTAAAAATCAAAACTAAACCAAATAAAACCTGTTAATGTTCGGGATTACAAGTAGACTTTTACTAGGCTTAATTTTAATGTTATTTAATTTTAAGAAATGTTCTTTTTACAAATTAAAAAAAACAATATTTTTTAATATTTTTAGAATTAAAATTCAGTTTAATTTTCGAGATTAAATGTTCCTTTTACTAATTTATTCATAGAATTCATTTTTAGAAAAATTTTATTAAAAAAATGTTGCTTTTACTAATTTTAGAAAAAAAAAGAAAAAAAGGAAAACATAGTTTTATTTTTGTTTTATTAATTTATTCATAGAACTTTTTCTTTTTTTTATTTTTACAAAAAGGAACATTTTATTTTAGTTTCAAAACAATAACAAAAAATATCCTTTTAATTATTGTTATTATTTATTTTTCTGTTATCTAGGTGTTTCAGAAATAATAGATAGAAATAATAATTTGGAAAAGAAATGCCACACCTATTAATGCATTTGAAGTTTTACTAGATATCGAGCATTTAGATCTTGGGTACTTCAATTATTAAAAGGTAGGCGCTGGAATAATATTAAGCTCCTACGATTCTGGAGCCCAACCACGAACTATTTAGGTAAGGACTAGCAATAAGCCAGTCACTACAATTTTTTCCAAATACATGCGGAAATTCTAGGTAATAAAGCGACAGACTGGTTAGCCAGAAACGAATCAGCTCCAGCAAGCTGTTAAACACAAACGTACTGACACTCTACTTAAGGCTAACAAGAAGCAGGTGAGGTTATCCAAGCCTATTCTAAAGGACACTGCTGCTTAAAGTGGCCAAAATGATAGGCATAATTGAGATAGATGAGTACAGAAGTATGGATTTAACCCTGCATAGAGGACGCGGACATATTATATGCAAATGTGCTGTACGTACGTTTGGCAGCAAATTATTTCAGAATGTCTGTGTAATTTATATTACCTAACAATTATTTTAATTAATCGTAACCTTCGAAAATTCAGATTTCTTAGAAATTGCACATTACATTTTTGAAGATTGCACTTTTTTTTACACAAAAAGAAGAAAACTGACACTCGGGCAAATTTTGCTGTACAGTTGATGTTCGTATTCCTCTCAAATTTAAATTTAAACCGTTTTATACTTACTTTTTAAATATTGCATGAATCTCCTCCCGACTACAATTCAAACCATAGTCACGTATTCCTCTGGAAAATTCCTCGAAATTTAGCATTTTACTTCCATCATCATCCATGCTACGGAAAGCCCTATAATATGCAAGAGATCATAAAGAGAGAGATGTGGTGGATTTTAATTCGCTTGATTTCTTATTTTTCATACAAAGTGGGTATACACACCTTGATAGACCGATAATACCAGTCGCACCACGCGATAAACATAACAATCTCAGTCTGTGAAGTGGATTACATTCTTCGCCAAATGCGAGAGTCTCGCGACTCTCTTCCATTAGTCTGGATATCTGTTTACAATTGGTTTTGTTTTGAATTGAATTGAAGAAAATTGGTATAACTTTTTTGCATGAAAATTTAATTTCCTTACATTTCCGAAATGATGATTGTGAGTCGTAGACATTTCTTGATTTTTTTGTTCTTCCGCTTTTTTTATTCGATGTGTTTACTTTCGTAAACCAGTTTCTTTACTGATGACTGACAAGACGTAGCTGACGAGGTTTGTGACGTGTAGTTAGTCTACCTTAAAAAGTAAGAACAAGAGATAATTACTACTTACATAAGGCAGTTTTTACTTTATTTGGACATTCCACTTGTTTGAGTCGGACGAAACAATGTAATGTGTTTGTTTTATTGTTCTGACTCGGCTTATACTTAACTATAGATCTAACGACTTTAGTCGATGGAGCGTGAGTCATTAATAATGCCAGGGTACATATTCGTTATAATGCCGAATTTGTTTATATTTACATTTTCAATTATCTGTATAAATTGTTAGAAAATTTTCGGAAATTTTTACTCGGCGACATATTTTTTAAAATAAAAAAAACGTTTTTGCGCGCAATTTTTTTGTAATTTCAAGCAAAAGTAACTTATCCTTGTCTCCTATCAGATTAAAGATTTTTGATGAAACTAAAAAAGCTAGAGTGATTTCAAATAAATCAATTTTTTAACAATTTTGTTTTAAGCGAAATAAAATTTCTACAATTCAAACAACATTTGTTTTAGCACGAAGAAAATTTTCGTTTTGTTCGAAGACAACAAAGATGAGATTTATTTACTTGAACTTTAACAATGAACAATTTTTTGATTACTTAAAATACTATGGGTTGATGAACAATTTTGGTACGGTTTAATTCTTAATTAAGCTAATTTTTCTAAACCAATTACAGTCATGAAAAAAGTTACAAAGTTAAATTAATATTATTTGAGTTAATTAAAATTTTTAAAATTTTGAGTATTATTTAAAATAATATATATAGTAGGAAAAACTAAATCTCGGTTTTGCAAAAAACCTACCACCATGTCATTGCTTACAAACTACTAACAAAACCTAAAACTATAAAACAAACTAATACTAAAAGGGGAGAGGGGAAGGAACTCTACTAAGCGTAGACACGTTGGTGAGGATCGAAATATCTTCTATTGTAGAGAGGAATGGCTATTTGGGTTTCGTCGCAAAATTGTTCTAAATATTGAGCTGGTTTTACTCTAAGCGCGTTTATGTGGTCGACTTCTAAATTAAAAGAACGTTGTATTAAAGGATTCGTTGTTAAGCCTTAGTACATTGTACGAATGAGCACTTTTTGTAGGTAATTTTTACATGTTCTATGAAATTCATCTTTTGTGTAAAATACACTCCCAGATATCTCATGGAATAAGAGTATTCCCAAGTTTGAGTTTGATATTATTATCAAAATATCGACGAGGTCGCGTCGGTCACATTTAGTGGCTGTGAATGCAATCGCAATTACCTTAGCAGGATTAATATTAATTTTCCACTTGTGGTAGTACTCTCATAGAGTCGAAAGGAGGGAATTAAGTCTTTCGGTTGCAGTGGCTCGTGACCTAGAAGAAGTGTAAGTGATGAAATCGTCAGCGATGGAAATTCGTCTGACCTCGGGTATGTTTGATCTTGGAATTTCGCTTGTAGATAGATAGATAGATAGATAGATAGATAGATAGATAGATA